>CAUYRH010097513.1:0-20282 GCA_963574655.1 Perodicticus potto
CTGCCCTAGCCACCCTCCGTTCAGTTTGGGTGCCGATGGGATCACTGTCCCAGGAGACCTTTGCCTCTGGGGACAAGCCACCCTCCAGTGGTCCCCCTTGCATTCTGGACAGGGGCCAGGTGGCTTGCCCAGCCAGTGGTACTGCTGGGGGCAGTCTTTTCTGAAGTGGCCAGTCTGACCACATTGGAAGCACTTGTTTTTCGCTCCTCTGGTTTCCCTCTGCCCCTGAAAGTTGCTCATTTGTTGGAGTGCCCTTACTAGAGCTGTCATTCTTTTCTGTTCCCTTCTCTCTTTTTTCTCCTTTCTCTCCTAATCTTGGTTATAAAAGATCATAGTGGCCATTTTAAGAAGATTCTCCAGGTTCTGGTCTGGGCCTAGAGCCAATTTCTGGAGTTTTCTTTGAATGTCTGGAGCCCCTTGAGTGATAAATTTGTCTTTTAAAATAATCTGACCCTTTATGGAGTCAGGTGTCAATTGGGTGTGTTTTCTCATTGCCTCCCTAAGCCTCTTAAGAAAGGCTGAGGGACTCTCATTTTGCTCCTGGAAAATAGTAGACAACTTGGAACAATTCACAGGCTTTTTCTTGGATCAACGTAAACCTTCTAAGATACATGTTATAAAATGTTTATGCCACCAGTCACCTTCTTTCCTAGGGTCCCATTCGGGATCCTGAAGGGGAACTGCCTGTCTTCCCGTGGGGTATCTGTCCCTTTCCCCAGGAGACATACTGCCATCAGTATTGGACATGAACCACAAATCACCCCACTTCCTAGCCTCCTCCAGGACTTCATTTTTTTCATTAAACATTAAAGTTTGATCTAGTAGTAGCATTATATTTTTCCAAGGGAGGTCAAAGCTTTGTCTTAACTCTTGGAGAATATCTATGTACTTATTGGGGTCATTAGAAAATTTTCCTAACTCATCTTTACTTTGCTTTAAATCTGCTAGAGAAAACGGAGTATATACTCGTGCACTTCCCCTTTTACCACCCCCAGTTTCAACCGAGGGACACAAAGAAGGATATGCTTGCCTTCTGGGGGTTGTGGTAGGGCCAGAAAAAACTCTTGGGACAGCCTCTCTCCTGGGATTTTCTGAACACATGGAGGAAGGTGTGGGAGAAGTAGATGGAGGATTTGAACTAGGTGGTGACAGCGTCTCCCTCGAGAATCTCTGACCATTTGGGGAAGTGACTACAGCCAAGAGAGCAGAATCTATCTGACAGGTATTAGACAGTTGGGTTGTCCCTGAGGGAAAAGAACACTTGTACATAGGGCACCTCAGACCACCTTTCTTCCTATTTACAAAAGGTATCTAATTGAAGAATGGTGTCATAATTAAGAGTACCCTCGGAGGGGTCGTTGTTCACCAGTGGAGAGTTGATGTTGAGGCCAGGCTTGGGTGCAGAAGAAAACCATACATTCTTGTTTCAGCCTCTGGGGATCAAACATGTCTTAGTGCTCCAGAATACAGCCCAGCGGGCTGTTTTCTTGACTAGACACTATGTTATCCATCTGTGAGAAAGAACAAACGTTCAGCTTCTTAATCAATCCCGCCCCAGATTCCTGAGTCCACAGAGCATCCTCTGACCAACCCAAGAAGCCTTTGGACCAAACAAAAGGAAGCGTCCTTCTAATGCTTGGGGAGGAGTATCTGAGAAGAGTGGCCTCCTCAGCCCCTGCACTTGTCTGGAATTAGCCACTCTTAGCAGTGTAGCGCTTCGTGCCCGTTGGTTCTCCTGTGCTTATAACGAGCACGCAGCACAGCTCCGAGCAATCAGGTATCAGGGAGCCTGGTTCCACTTGATGCATGTATTCTGCCCCTTCCCCTCACTAGCCTCAGAGTATCAATCAAAGTGGGGATAAGCCCCATCCTGGAGAAAATGGCTGTGCGCTGTTTGCACATTTAACTCTATAGAATCTGTACAAGTGTTTTCTAAATTCCCTGTAACAAAAAGGAAAGTAGGCTCTCTGGCACGAGCAGTTCTTGGTTTTAAATGCTATGCTTTTTCAACCTCCTTTTCTTTCCCAAAGTTCACCAATGCAACAATAACTAAATTTAGTTACATATCAGGCTTGAGCTGAGAGACACTTTGAAACATTTGTATCACAATTAGTTGCACTTAGCCCAAGTCTTAGAGAAACCTAGAATTATCTTAAACTTCTCCACACTAGAAGAAATCAAATACCCAGGGTCATTCTCATTGCTCTTCTTTTATTGAGTGGTAGCCAAGGTTCAGGGCCATTCCCACCTTGAGTCATCCCAGGCTTCCCCTCACAGGCCTCTGGTTGCCCAGACACACTGCAGAGGGGAATCATTTCTCCCCTCGTTTGGGGCTGACTTCTCTTTAATGAGGTCAGCTCTTGTGTTTTTAAGGACATAAAAACATCAATGAAAACAACTCTCAACTCACCTACAACATTCAAAACTCCCTTAAAATATCAAATACACACATCTAAACAAATACCAGAATACCCTTACAAAATTAAATATATAAACAATTGTTACTTACATTCAAACAAAGCATATATACTATCAAAGAGAGGAAGAGAACTAGAAGAGGTGGTCTATGGAGATAGATAAGACAAAATTTGGGACCATGGAAGCGAAGAGAAGATAGTAGAAGCTGGGAGAGTATGAGTTTTCAAAGGCCCTCCCAAGTCCTAGGGTCAGAGCCATTGCTGTGGACCCCAGGGTGTCTTAGTGCTACCTCCTTACTTGGCTCTCGACCAGGGAAAAGAAATAAACAGAGAATAGCTTTAAAATTCTTCCAACAGTCCCTTTGCCTCCTTTCAGAAGCCAAGGGGAATTAGAAAGTTTATTCCCCAACAGCCTCTCGCCCGCGACCTGGAGGCCAGCGTCTGCACTATGAACATTTACAGATTGGTGGGCGCTGAATTTATTAATCTCCAGTAGGATAGCTACAGAGAAAAACAGGATAGAGGTAAGCGGTCCCATTATTTACCACAGATGTCTTCTTTCCATCTGCTGTCCCCATATGGGACTCCAAATATGTTACCGGAACTTTGTCTGCTCTCCTGGCTGGCTCGCCAAATATGATACTGGAGTTTTAGGTTCTTGGTCTTGGTGATTCGAAGAAGGAATTGACGGACCACAGGAGTAGTGGTAAGTCAGGATTTATTTACAGAAACAAAAATTACAACTACTAAAACTAAACCTACTGGCAGAGAGAACCCAGGAGGGGAACAAGTTCTCCGGCTCCCTCTCAGAGGTCCTTCCAAGGTCTGAGGTCTGTTTTTGAGCTCTTTGCTCAGGGGTTTATATAGTTTCAGGGGGTTGTTTTGAACTCTTAGTGTGTGGGTCTTCGTCAGTTACAGCCAGCTGTCCAATGAAGGCTCAGGCCCTAGAAACTTACATGACATGGACTAGTCAGAAGAGCATGAGGAGGAGACAGCAAGGCTCCCCCATAGGTGTCTGGGCCTCCCAGCAAGCTGGTTCCTCCATCTGCCACAGCATCAGCACCGCCAGGGCTAAGGTGGCAGGTCGTGGGGCCGCCTCATCCTGCATCAATAGCCTTCTCTTGTTCCTGCACCATAGGCCTACACAGAGGCTACACATTCCTCAGAGGCTTCACTTTCCAGAATACTTGGTGCATTCTGTTTTCAACCTTATAATTCTACAGAGATTTAGCAGCAAAGTATGCTCTAGAATATTGTTATTCTTATACAACAGTTGTGCTTTCTTAGACATTTTCTCCCCGATAGTCATGTACTTCTTGTTAGCTTTCTTCTTTTTAATGAAAAATATTGTGTTTCAACTACCTTTCATAAATGGACCCATCACTGCCCATTTCTCCAATCTTCCTTAAATACAGTGATAAACATTGATTAGTTTCATATTGAACCTTACATTGAGTTGAATTGTCCAGTAGAAAGGACATTTCATGACTGAGGTAAACAAGGAGATACAGCACCAAGATCCCCCTTTGAGAAAGGACTTGTTGACTCACCTTTTGGAAGTGATGCTGTTAACAGAAAAAATTCAAACTGTAAAATAATTTAAAGTAATTTCTTCTGAGCCGAATATGAGTGATTACAGTGCAAGAAGTCCTGAGGAAATTTGCCCAAGGCAGTGAGGGTCAGATTACAGTTTGATTTTCTGCATTTAGGGAGACAGGAATTGCAGGTAAAATCATGGAAAGTATATATCTTGAAGTGGGGTGGGTGCTTACAGAGTATAGGTGGGTTTAGAGATTCTTTGACTTATAACTTGTTATAGAAATAAAGCTTTGTCTAAAGGCTTGGAATTAGTAGGAAGTTACATGGTAAGACAAGGGAGTCTCTTAATCATAAAGAAAACCATAATATCCTAACTCATACTGATCTCTTAAGTTAACCAAATTGATGGCCTGCAGGTGTGACTTCACCTTTGCCTTGCTTTGCCTTAGGTTTTATTTGCAATTATTTTAATTCCATAAAGGAGGAGATTTAATGAGTTGTGTCTGGCTTCCTTTTCCTTACTTGCTAAGAATTCAGTTTTAGGTTTTTCTAGAGTTCCTCTGGCCCACAGTGGGTCTGCTCAGTCAATTGGGGTGGGAGGCTAAGAAACTTAGTTTACAATGTCATTGCACAACCTTTAGCTGTTATACCCTTTAAGGATTGCCTTTGATGGAAGGAGACATTTTGCCCCGGTCACACCTTTCATGAGTGGTCCTCCAATAACTAACAAAGGAAAGCTATAAAGCCTGGTAATTGGGACAATATGGGTAACTCTGATGGACTGTTTCAACTTCAGAGCTCCCCAGGGAGTTGACTAAGGATTTTATTGGAAATGCATCATACCTAAACATCTTTCTCTCCCCCATGCTTCCATTTTGTGGTCTGGATCCCAAGAGTATTCATCCTGCCCCTCTAAATACTATCATAGCACCTGCTTCCCAGAGCAGTCAGTCTGCAACAGTGATCCTTAAGGCTTAAAAAACATTCTATTACTTGGAAAGAATGTAATGCCTAAATTTTTCTTCAGATCCTAACTTCTGAGTACAAGTAATCAGTAAAAAGGTTACTAATTTAGATTTTCGTTTTCAAAACATCTGCTTAGGGCAGCACCGGTGGCTCATCGAGTAGGTGAGTTCAAATCCGGCCTCGGCTGAACTGCAAAACAGGAAAATAGCTGAGTGTTGTGGCGGGTGCCTGTGGTCCCAGCTACTCAGGAGGCTGAGGCAAGAGAATCGCATAAGCCCAGGAGTTGGAGGTTGCTGTGAGCTGTGATGCCACAGCACTCTACTGAGGGCGATAAAGTGAGACTCTGTTTCTACAAAAAAAACCCCCCAAAACTGCCTATTTACTTGCATGTTATTCTGAATATTTTCTTCTACATAAGCGTATTCCCTTAATTAAGCATTTTAATCCTTTGCTTGTTTAAAGATACTATGCTATATAGATACAAATTATTATGACATTAATTGGAAACAGCTTAGATTATTTATATTTTGGTATTTTCAATAGTGTCCATAATAATTTTGATGAAGCATTAAATATAAAATCTGTAAGAAAATCATAGGTAGGCTGGTACAAAGGCTCATGCCTGTAGTCCTAGCACTCTGGGAGGCCAAGGAGGACACATTGCTTGTGGTCATAAGTGTAAGACCAGCCTGAGCAAGAGCTAGATCATATCTGTACTAAAAATTGAAATGTTAGCTAGGTATTGTGGTGTGCACCTGTAGTCCCCTGCTACTCAGGAGGCTGAAGCAAGAGGACTTCTTTAGCTCAAGAGATTGAGGTTGCTCTGAGCTAATGATGATGCACTGTACTCAAGCCAATGTGACAGAATAAGACTCTGCATCCAAAATAAAAAGGGGGGGAAGGGAGTAAAATTTAAAAATCCTTTAATGTGAATGAAATAGTTTAAGGATTTTTTATTTTCATTTTAAATTTTCAAATTATTCCTTTTCTTATTGCAAAGCAATACAGGCCCAAAATATCATAAACAACAGAAAAAACCCATATTAAATACTACAATCCAGAGAAGTCATCACTGTTGTGTTTGCGTATTATTAATTTTTTTACATAAGCATTAACATTAGAATTATCTGTGTACATATCAAACAACTTTTAGATAATTAATAAAATGTATCTTTCAAGAACCTCTGTTTGTAGCATTTTGCTAGCAAAGTCCTTAAAAATTAGTGAGAGATTATAGTACAATATTTCTGCTTACAAGATTTTACAATATAGAATTTTGACTAATACTAATTGTCTCTCCAGTTAATTGAAATTAGTGGTATTTATTTCATTTTAAAAATTGCACAATTTAGAATTAATATGGATTTACCCTAACCTCTAGTTAACTACCACAACTCAACCTTTATGGTGCCAACCCTTAATTCCACTAAGTCGCTTTAAACAAGGGAAGATTTCCCTAAGCCTACGTTTTCTGAACCTCCAGAAAGAGTACTAAAGGGGATTTGTCACTGCTGAGCTGCCCCTGTCTCTAGTTCTCCCATCTATAAATTCTGGTTGAAATATAAAGAACATCTGCCTGAAGGACATGGAGACTAGTCTCGCTGGAGACTAACCAAACACAGACAGGTTCTGGAAGGCAGCTGACATTTGTATGAAAGGGGGAACTCAGACTTCCCACTTTCATAGCTTCCAGCTTGAGGGGCCAGCTTCAGTTGGTTCCATGCAGGGTGGCTAAAATTTTGATAAAAAACACCAGGTTTTCTGGTTTGAAGACTTAGGGACTTTGGGGCAATTCTATTTCTTAGAAAGCAAGGAGGGCAATCCAGAAAGGAGGGAGCTAAAGAAAGGTATCCTCAGATTCTGTTTATAAACTCTGCCCAAATATTTTGTGACCCCCTGAATCATGCCTGAATTGGATAAACTTCAAACAGCCAAGCCAAGTCTAAAAGAACTGACTTTATAGCCAAGTGTGGTGTCTCATGCCTGTAAACCTATACACGAAGATTGCTTGAGGGCAGGAGTTTGAGATCAGTCTGAGCAAGAGCAAAACCCCATCTCTACAAAAAATAGAAAAATTAGCCCATTGCGATGTTGTGTGCCTATAGTCCCAGCTACTAAGGAGGCCAAGGTGGCAGAAGGATTGCTTGAACCCAGGAATTTCAGTTTGCAACGAGTAATGATGATGCCGCTACACTCTAGCCCGGGTGACAGAGTGTGAACTTGTCTGAAAAAAAAAAAAGAACTGACTTGATATTTGAGTTGCTGCCCAAACAATAGAGCCCAGTCAAGTTAACTACATGCTAAACCAAACCAACAAACAAAAAAATATTTTAAATAGAGTACTATAGACTCTAAGATCTTCAGAAAATATCATTTACAATACCATGATGCTTAAATTTATGTGCCAACTTGGATACCTAAAGAGTTAGTAAAACATTATTTTTAGGTGTGTCTGTGAGAGTGTTTCTAGATAAGATTGGTATTTGAATCAGTAGACTGAATAAAACAGATTGACCTCCTTAACATCCAGTCTGTTGGGTAGGCAGAAACCAAGCCACTGAGGACCTGAACAGAACAGAAAGGTCAAACAAAATTTGATTTCTCTGCTTGAACTGGGACATCTGTCTTCTCTTGCCCTGGATATCAGTGCTGTAGGTTTTTCAGCCTTCAGACTCAATCTGGGACTTATACTATTAACTGCCCATTCTCAGACTTTCACGTTTGGTCTGGAACTATGCCATCAGCTTTCCTGGGCCTTCAGTTTGCAGATGGGAGATGAAGGAACCTCTCAGCCTTGATGATTATATGAGCCAATCTCTCATAATAAATCTCTCTGTCTCCCTCATATATACTTGTATGAATGTGTGTGTGTGTGTGTGTGTATTTATGGTTTACAAATAAGATAGGCTCTGTAGGTTTGTTCTGAAGTTGAATTTGTATGTAAGTTAGAACATGTACATTTACCTATTCCCTGTAATAGCTCTTGTTCGTGAGTCATATGTCAGATGTTTGTAACTCAGGGACTTACTGTAATTGCCTGTATTTGTACATGAAAGTTGTACATAAGTCAGATGTTCATAACTTGAGGACTGCCTATATATACGTAAACATATATAGATGGATAGAAACCTTCTATCAGTTTGTTTCTGTAGAGAAAGTTGATGAATATAAATGTCAAGAATACAACCCAAAATAACTTAATAAATCAAGAAACGTGAAAATGTTACTCATTTAAAAAAAAGATAATATAGACCAACAAAAAGAATTTTCAGACAAGGATTTAAAGGACATAAAAGAAATAAATCAAGGACATAAAAGAAAATATGGGCATCATGAATGAAATATAGTAAATCTAGCAGAGAAATAGAAACAAACAAAAAAAAGAAGCCAACAGAAACTTCAAAACTAAAATATATAACATTTGATATACAAATTTACTAAATGGACTTAATGAAGAATACAGATTACAAAAGAAAGAATCAGCCGACTTGAAGATAAATTAGAAGTAATCTAACCTGAGGATCACAGATAAAAAATTTTGAAATAAAAGAAATGAATCCTCAAGGACTATATCAAAAGGTCTAAAAGGTGTGTAATTAGAATCCCAGAAGGAGATGAGGAATTAAAGAACTAGCAGAAACAATATTTAAGGGAAAAACGACTGAAAATTTTCCAGATTTGGCGAAAGACATAATCATACACATTCAAGAAGCTCAACAAAGAAATTGGGATAAATACAAAGAAAACCACATGGTTGTGTAGTAAAGAGTTTGGCTGGCCTTTGTCCCTGGTTATTGGGAGATAACTGCTGAGGTTGTTTTGGGGTGATAGAAGCATCTTTGTTATCCATAAGGGGCCCCTGGTACCATACCTGGGTTTATGCAAATGAGCTGATTCAAGTGGCTGGTTATACCAGAAAGATCACTATGTTACCACACGTGGTATCAGCTCTACCTATTTGTGGGGGCTGGAGATTGAGTTCAATCATGTGGTCAATTATGTAATCAATTATGCCCATACGTGAAACTCCAGTAAAAACTCTGGGCACCAAGTCTCAAGGAGCTTTCCTGATTGGTAATTACATAGCAAGGTTTGGGGAAAGGTGATATTCTGAAGACATAGAAGTGTTGTGTCTGGGACCTTGTTAGACCTCACCCTGTGGGTCTCTTCATTGGCTGGTCTGACTTATGTCCTTCATAAGAAAATTTTACTTACAAGTATAGTGCTTTCTTAAGTTCTGTGGGTTATTTTAACATGAGGGGCAGTGGGAACCTTTGAAGTTATAGACAGTTGGTCAGAATAACAGGTGACTTTGGAATCCTGGAGTTTGCAGCTGATTGCTGAAGGGGAGTCTTGTGGAGGACTGTACCCTTAATTTGTAAAGTTTGACCTAACTCCAGTGTTAGAATTGCATTGCTCACATCTAGATATACTAGTATCAAATTGAAGAAAACTAAAGGTATTTTGAGGGCTGTTGGAGAAAAATTACACATTCTATACAAGAGAACTATGATTTGAATGATGGATGATTTCTCATCAGAAAAATAATTGAAACCAGAAGATAGCTAGACAACATCTTTAAAGTTCTGGGGCTGGCATGATGGCTCCTGCCTGTAATCCCAGCATTTTGGGAAACCAAGGTGGGAGGATGGCTTGAGGAAAGGAATTTGAGACCAACCTGGGCAACATAGTGAAACCTCATCTCTACAAAAATTACTAAATTTTGCCACCAAAATTTTTAATAAAAATGTTTAATTTTAATAATAGATTTTTAATTTATTAAAAATTAACCCAGTTTGGTGGCAAGCACCTTATAGTTCCATCTACTCTGAAGGCTGAGGCAGGAGGATCATTTAAGCCTAGGATTTCAAGGCTGCAGTGAACTATGACAAGGCCACTGTATTCCCACCTGGGTGACAGAGCACAGAGTAAGATTCTATCTCTAAAAACAGAAAACAAAACAAAACAAATGTTCCAGTGGAAACAAAATATAAACAAAAACCACATTAACTCTATTTGCTTTCTAGTAATTGACCCTAAATGAATGAAAGTGAATTAAACACATTTATAGATAAAGAGAACAAAAAGATTATGTTTCCAGTGGCTGTGCTATGCAAAAAATACCAAGGAAGTTCTTCAGGCTAAAGAAAAATACAACCAGATTCAAATTCAGGTCTGTAGGAACAATAAATAAAGGACATTGGGAATTGTAATATTGTATCACGGGGTTTATAATGTATATAGATGTAATGCACTTGATAACTATTAAAAAGAGGTGGGAAGGTGAGTAAATGGACTCCTAACCTTCAACATTTCTGCATTTTACATGAATTGATTAAATATGAACTCTAGTTTGTGAAAATTTAAGGAACATATATTGTAATTGTTAAAGCAATCACTGAAAAATAACGCAAAGAAGGAAAAATGAGGATTCTAAGATACACAATGTATGCCTTCTGTTTCAGTTTTACATCCTCAGACAAACGTTTATTTCTTGTTCTTAAACAATAACAATGTATTTTCTACCAATGATCCTTTTTGTAAGGGGTAAGACATAGTGATCTTTTTCAACTTCTCTGTTGAATTTTTTTTCCTCCCATCTCTCAGAAAGCATTTTGTTCATCTTGGTCTCCTGTGTTCCTGAAAAGTAATGCCATCTTTCCTTTCAATTAGCAGTGAGGGCTTGTTTTCTCTGTAGGGTGCTTATTTGTTTCAACTTCATTTCCTGCCTGCTTCCTCCCCAAGGTCATTGAATCACACTTTGATAAATACATTGTTATTAAGGTTTACAAGCAGGGCTGCAATTGTAGAGGTTTTAAATTAATGTCTTTCATTACAATGCGTCAGAAAGTCAATGAATTGAAAAATTATTCCTTTTGTAGGTCTTCAATAGCATTAGTCAGTCAACATGCCCCTGCTGTGTATGGAGGCTCATCTTGATTTCTTGGGGAGTGAGTGATGATGGCAGTGTTTCTTGGAGAAGCATGCTGAGTAAAGGAGAAACAGGATGAACACAAGTGTGACAAAGCTGCAACTAAGTGATTAGAAAATAAGAAGCACTGGGACAAATTAATAGGTTCCTTGTCTGATTAAACTAGGAAATCTTCACTGACTGTATCTATGGGGGTTCTGAAAGACCTGAGGGGTATGGCTGGTGGAAAGCTGACAAAACTTCCTAAGTTGTGGGAATAGCATGGATATGAAACAGAAATCAGCTAAAAATATTTGAGCACCCTTTATAGTATATGTCAGTCACTAGGAAAATGTGAAAAAAAATTATTTTTACATAATATAAACTAGTAGGGGGACATTCTATGTTCCTATGGGAAAAAAACCCAACTTAACTGTACTAATTCAAAATTGAATGCCAAGTAGTACCATGAAAATGGACACCAAATTGCAGAGGTAAAGTCAAATTACGTGGAAAGGACATTTGAGTTGGGTTAGCACTGAAATGACAGAAAGGGATGTTCTATGATCTGTGGACAATGAGAAAATGCTAGAACAGGATGCTCATGATAGGATGCTAATGAAAATACCGCTGCTGGTAAAGGTGATTTTAATAAAAGAATGCATGGCTTGGAAAACATACTTGCTTTGTTAGATGGCTCATTATCATTAGTGATAAGAAGATAGATTAGTTAGGTGATACACTTGGCTTTATAAATAACCAACTGTGGTATCTTAACATTACGAGAGTTAATCATGGCTCTTTTAAAATGTGTTGTATGCTTTGAATTTTTTTTGTTTTTGTTTTTGTTTTTTTGAGACAGAGCCTCAAGCTGTCACCCTGGAGAGAGTGCCGTGGCATCACAGCTCACAGCAACCTCCAATTCCTGGGCTCAAACGAGTCTCCTGCCTCTGCCTCCCAAGTAGCTGGGACTACAGGCGCCCGCCACAACGCCCGGCTATTTTTCGGTTGCAGCCATCATTGTTGTTTGGAGGGTCTGGGCTGGATTCGAACCCTCCAGCTCAGGTGTACGTGGCTGGCGCCCTAGCCCGTTGAGCCACAGGCGCCGAGCCTATGCTTTGAGTTTTGCTATTGCCCTCCTTTTGCCATATGAAAAATCCATTTCAAATCCAATTTTCTTAGCCATCTCTGAAGTGTCTGACCCTACAGCAGTCTTCTGGCTCTTCAACTGTATCTTCCCTTTGGTTCTGTGACATTGACTCATCCTAGAACTCCTGGAGGCTGACTGTTCTTTCTCTTCTTCCTTCACTGACTCCATGTGCAGTTTATGAACACCTAAATATGTAGGTGTTATAATTATATATGGGAATATATAATTCCCCATATTCATCTCAACTTTCTTTTTTCAATATGGTCATGGCAATACTAATTTCCTATTAAAACAGAGGCCTTTCAAACTAGCTATATTTCTAGATAAATTTTAGATATTCTAGGCTGGGCCAGGTGGCTCATGCTATAATACTAGCACTCTGGGAGGATCCCTTGAGCTCAGGAGTTTGAGACCAGCCTGAGCAAGAGCGAGATTCTATCTTTACTAAAAACAGAAAAAATTTAGTCAGTCATTGTGGCATGTGCCTGTATTCCCAGCTACTCTAGAGGCTGGGACAAGAGGATCAGCTGAGCCTAAGAGTTTGAGGTTGCCATGAGCTATGCTAGAGTGTTTGAGGTTGCCGTGAGCTATGGCACTCCAGCCTGGGGCAACAGAGTTAAGACTCTATCTCAAAAAAAAAAAAAATTACAGGAAATCCAGAACCAACTCTAATGCAGTGAGTCCTAAATCGAGTTAATCCTCCCGCCAACCAGCTCCCTTTCCATTTTTCATATTTGTCAATATCACCCCATAAGCAAGTATGCTGAAAACATCAGTTCTTTTTTATTTTCTCTCTGTCTTATATCAATATAATCAGTCGCCATGTTTTGGCTTTCTTTGAATAATGCCATTTTTTGTCTTTGGCCTAAACATTTTTCTGTGCATTTTTTGCTAATACAAAATAATAGACCTAACATCAATATTTTGGAAACCATACCCATAAAAAGAAGACTAATGAAATCACTGAGTATAGCTCTTTATGAATTCTTTCTAGATTTCATTTTCTTACACACCCAAACCTCATCATTCCCCTGAACTGTGTGTTGATTACTTCCCAACTATTAAAATTACTTTGTCATATATATGTATTTTTATTTTTTTATTTTTTGCAGTTTTTGGCCAGGGCCAGGTTTGAATCTACCACCTCCAGTATGTGAGGCCGGCGCCATACTCCTTGAGCCACAGGCGCCACCCATATATATGTATTTTTAAAGAACACATAGTTTTATTTTGCTGGTCTTAGAGACTAATGAAAATGGTGTCCTCTGTAATTTGCTTCTTGTAGTCTATGGTGCATATGGCTGTAGTCTGAATAACATCTCTGAGTAACTGCTGAATAATATCTGAATGACTGCTGAATAACATCTTTTTATGACAAATATGCCACAGTTAATAATAAATTTCCTGTTAATGTTCATTTTGATTGTTTTTGTTTTTTTGCTTTTATGAACGGGGCCAATATGAATATTCTGCTTTAGTGTAGCTGGGAGTTGTGCTGGCGGAGGGGTGAAATTTCAGCAAGACGCATCTTGAGTTTTAAAGGCACCAGGCCTCTGGCAGCATGTTTTGGGCTGGGTTTAAGATTTCTCACATCCACTTCTCTCCTGTTTCTGTTTTCCTTTGCTCATCCTCTGCAATCATTTTCTTCATTCAACTCCTAACCTACTTATAACTAATACTTGAATATTGGTTTTAAGCTTATTAAATCATTATTACTAGCAATGCAAGCACAACAAGATACGATTCTTTCCTTAAGTACTCCCACACCCTACTTGAAATTAAGTTAAGAATATGTTTAGGTGTTCATTCATTATTTATGTTTATTTATGAAATTCCTTTTTATGTCTTTTGCCAAAGATTTCTATTGTGGTTTTCTTTTTCTTATTGATTCTGTGATGATCGTTACACCTCGGATCTTAATCCTACTCTATCTGGGTTATATGTGCCGAACATAACTTCTTTCAGATTACTATAATTGTCTTTTATCTTGGTTTATGATGTCTTGTGATTAACAGAACATCAGTTTTAATGTAGTGAAATGTATTCGTTTTTCTTTTACAGTTAGGACTACTGTGTAAGAAATCCTCCTCAAGCCCCAAATCAGAAAGATATTCATCTGAAGTTCTTCTTAAAGTTCTAATGCCTCTTGTGTTTTTTGGCAGTTTTGGGCCGGGGGCTGAGTTTGAACCCACACCTCTGGTATATGGGGCCGGTGCCCTACTCCTTGAGCCACAGGTGCAACCCCTAGTGCTTTTTTGGATATATCTCTAAGAATGAAAGAAAAAATAAAGTTGTAATGCTTTGTTTTTCACATTAAAATTTTTAATTTACCTGGGATTGATTTTTGTGATAGTATAAGGTAGGAGTCTATTTTCCCCCGCCCCAAAATGGATTAGCAGTTAATCCCACCCTCATTTATTGAAAAAAAAAAAGAAAAGAAAAGAAAAGAAAACCACTATTTCCTACAGATCTGCAATGCCAACTCTGTTATATATACTGTCTCTATCAATGTGTAGGTCTGTTTCTAGGCTCTTTAATCTGCTCCATTGTTTAATTTCTTTATTCTGGAACTAGTAACCTCCTACTCAATTGCTAGTAATCACTCCCTTTCTTACTGTTCTTCTTTAGGAGAATTTTATCTATCTTGAGACTTTATTTACAGTAAGACTCTTAGAATCACATTTTCATTAATCTTGTGGTTTTTATTAAAAATACACACGTTACTTTGGGAAGATGATTTTTTGTTGGCCATATATTAGCATTATCCTTATGTAGATTGTCTTTAACATTTCAATATGATTTTTAAAAATCTCCATAAAGGATTAACATACTTTTGTTAAATTTATTCCTAGATACCTAAGATTTTTTGGTGCCATTGTAAATGTTATCTCTTTTCAAATTTATAAGTTCTGTTTTTGACAAATATAGAGAGATGCAATGAATTTTGTCATTGATTTTATATCCAACACCTTACAAAACTCTCTTGTTAAATTAAGTAATTTGTGTATATGATTTACTTATTTTTGAACAAATGCTTATAGAAAGCATAGGATACAGTGTGCTAGACACTATTCTGAACTCCTTAAAAATATTTATTTATCCCTCGTTTTCTTTCATTGTCAGTGGGTGGGAGATGTTGCAAAAATACTCCCGGGTTGTTGGATGACCTTGAGCCCTCCGGAGCGATATGGCAGCTCTTTGCAGGCTGATGCCCAAGGAGGCCAAGCTCTGTTCCTCTGAACCTCAGTGGTCAGACCTGCTTAGGTCTCAGCATTTCTCCAGGACCGACCTGCCACAGGATGGTGTGGCGCGCAGCACATACACCTGTCACCAAGCCACCACTCTGCTTCCAAGGCGGCATCTCTCCACTGGACTAGTGAGAGGATTGTCAGTGTTTCCTCCTGGGCCTGCTTCCAGCTGCTTATTTGAATCCTTGTTCTGCGATGGACTACTCCCCGGCTGCTGCCTTTACTCTCCACAGTCATGGGGCCTTGGACAAGTTGTTACTATGTTCATGGAGACACATCGCAGAAAGATGCCAAGGCAGGCCTTCTGGCACTTTCAGCTTTAACCTTTGCTGGGCTTTGTTATTTCAACTATCATGATGTGGCTATCTGCAGAACTGTTGCCATGCTGTGGAAACTCTGAGCTTTTTGACTTTATACCTAAAGAATTGATTGTATGCCTCCTTGCCTCTGCTTTGTCATGCCGTTCAACTCATAATAAGGAAGAAATAATTAAGTCCATTGGTGGACAAAGCTCTTGTTATAATCTTGTCGTTATTTTCAAATGTTAACTTTTGAGGAAACGGTTTGAGAGGTATTATGGCCAGGAAATTTTAAGACTGAATTTCATATTATAGTGAGTAAATGGAGTTATCGCTCAACTTCCAACAAGTCTCACAGTTTAACAAAACTTCATGCAACTGTATGAGCTTTTGCCTTTTAATTTATCAATCTCTTTAAGAGATTTCAGCTTTATTACTGTCAACACATGATCAGACTTCTATATTTTTGTTATGGGAATAAGGGACAAAGAGAAAGATTGTTAATTCATGAATAATGACTTTGCAGAAAATTAGATGGTGTTTAATTTTTGGAAAAAATCCCTCTCTGCTCAGTTGATACCAGCTACTGCTGGTTACATATCCTAGGGAAACTCCACAATTAGGAAATACTGATATTGCTCTCACATTCTGAATTTCTAAGTCCTAGGAAGCAAAGCCGGGAGAGTTTCTGAATGTAGAGAAGTTCCACATAAGAAGTTCCATGCTTGTTGTAGATGTATCAAAATATAAATTCTAAACTGAGACTTAATCGTCAAATGTGTTTTACTTGTTCTAAAATAATCTGTCCACAAGTATAATGTGTAAGTAATAAACTGTTATTTTCCCATTGTAGAACCCCAACATGAAAATGTATTCGATGAAAAGAAATTTTTAAAAATGTTGTATAATAAAAATATTTGCTACTCAAAAAAAATATTTATTTATCACAACAGCCCTTGGAAGCAGTTTCATTTTTTATCCCTGTTTTAATCTATAGAAATTCATCTGCCCAGAGTTACAAATGACCCTTTGAACCTAGAAGGCAGGAAATAAAGCTAGGCAGTTGATTTTTAAGCTCCATACTCTCCGAAAGCTTTGCTGTTTCTCGGCTAGGCTAGACAGTTTACCCTCTTTGTCCCTCACCCCCAACTCTTCTCTTTCTTGATCCTAATTTAAAAGAGAATTCATTTAATATTCCACCATAAGGAAGATGTTTGCTGTAGGATTTTGGTGGATAACATTTATGAAATCAAGAAAATTTCCTTCTAAGTTTTGTTAAGGTTTTTTTGTTGTTGTTGTTAAACATGAATAGTGGGTATTTATCAACTTTTTTTGTTGTTTTGTTTTGAGACGGAGTCACACTTTGTCTGTCCCTTGGCTAGAGTGCAGTGGCATCATCACAGCTCACTGCAACCTCAAACTCCTGGGCTTAACAATCCTACTGCCTTAGTCTTGAAAGGTACTCAGCTAGGACTATAGGCACTCACCAGGAAGCCCAGTTAATATTTCTATTTTCATTAGGGACAGTCTCACTCTTACTCAGGCTGTTGTTGAACTCCTGAGCACAAGCTGTCCTCTTGCCTTCTATTCCCAGTGTTTGGTTGACAGGCGTGAGCCACCATGCCAGCCCTTTTTCTTTTGATTTGTTTATGTGGAGAAGAATACAGTCATTGATGTTCAGATGTTGAACTACCCTTCCACCCAGCTTGATACTTATGTGTGTTTTTATAAGCCCTGGTGAATTTGGTTTGGTAATATTTTCTTTAGAATTTTTCATCTATAGTCATTAGTAACACGGCTTGTTAGTATCGTATCCTTGTCTTCTTTTTGATACGCCAGAATGAGTCTGGGACGTTCCCCACTTTTCAGGAAGTGTTTGATCCTTGAAAGTTGTCTGTAAAATGATATGGCAGTGATTTTTTTTTTTTTTTAAACAGGAAGATTTTAAACTACCTCTTCAAGGTCTTTCAGGCTTTGTATTGTTTCTTATACAAGCATTGTAGCTATTTTTTTTTTTTTTTTTGGAGACAGAGCCTCAAGCTGTTCCCCTGGGTAGAGAGCCATGGCATCACAGCTCACAGCAACCTCCAATTCCTGGGCTCAAGCGCCTCTTCCATTCCTTAGAGCCTCCGCCTTCCAAGTAGCTGGGACTACAGGGGCCATTTTTTGGTTGCAGCCGTCATTGTTTGGCGGGCCCAGGCTGGATTTGAACCCATCAGCTCAGGTGTACGTGGCTGGCACCTTAGCCCGTTGAACCACAGGTGCCAAGCCAAAGCATTGCAGATTTAAAAAAAAAATTAATTTCATTTGTTTTCAAATTTATAGCATGTGTTTGTTCTTAGCATTCATGTTTACAATTTTATTCTTTTTTGTATGACGTACGACATTTTCCACTTTTAATACTGTTTTTTTGAACCTTCTTTTTTTTTCATTGATCAATCTTATCAGAAGTTGGTCTGTTTTATACAAAGAATTAACTTTTCTCCCCCTGTTTCATCAATGTATGCTTTTATAAAATCTCTTAAATTTTAGGAGCCTGGATTCTGGTATTGCTTTTCCAACTGTGAAATCTTGATCACTTATGTTAATCATGTCATATTTTCAGCATCTCGTGTCTTGCCACAAGTGTTTAAGGCTGCTAATTTCCTTCAAAGGATTATACACATTAGTGGTTTCTCACAGATTTTGATATGCAGTTTTTAAATATTTTATAATTTCCATTATATTTATTTTAAAATTTATTTAAATAAAGGTAGGCACAAATTTATTATTTAAATCGCCAAACTGAGTAAAGGTTAACTGTTTTTTAAACTGAAATAGGTATATTAAATACAAAAGCATGCTATGGAAAATTATGTTGTTGTTTCTTATACATCTTAAGACACTGTTAAAACTTTTTTTTTGTAGAGACAGACTTATAGCCCAACAGTAGAGTGCCGTGGCATCACACAGCTCACAGCAACCTCCAACTCCTGGGCTTAGGCGATTCTCTCGCCTCAGCCTCCAGAGTAGCTGGGACTACAGGCACCCGCCACAACGCCTGGCTATTTTATTGTTGCAGTTTGGCCGGGGCTGGGTTTGAACTTGCCACCCTCTGTATATGGGGCTGGCGCCCTGCCCACTGAGCCACAGGTACCGCCCAACACTGTTAAAACTTTTAAACGTTCTGTGTTGTGGTCTGGCAACAGAGTTGGAATGACAACAGTTTTTGAAATTTGTGAGACTTCCGTCAGTTTTTTATTCATACATTTTATGGCTATGTTGTTAGGTAAATCTAAATTTAGAATATTTCTATCTTCTGAATTGAGTCTTTTATCATTATGTAGTATTCCTTCTTCTCCTTTAGCATGCTTTTGTATTTAATATACCTATTTCAGTTTAAAAAACAGTTAACCTTTACTGAGTATATTTATTTTCATTCTTTTTCATGTTTCCCCATCGTGGTTTTACGTGTACCTTTTGTAAGAGCATTAGCAGAATTTAAAATCCAATCACATTTTCCCTCCTTCAGTTCACAAGTTCAGACTATTTATTGTGCTTCTTGACTCAATTCTTCCAACTTAATTGTGATTTCTCACTTTTTTCTCTGCTTCTTTTTTCTCTCTTACTGCTTTTTCAATTAAGTTTTTGTCAATCTGTTTTTCTTATTTAATTTTTATTCTCTTCTGGTTAAAAAGTTTTTTCTCTTTCTATCATGTACAAATTGCTGTAGAAATTTTACCATACATATGTAACATTTTATAAAGTCTAAGTTCAATGTCCATATATCACTTTTTACCATACATATTTAATAATTTAACAAAGTTTCAACTTATTCTCTGGATCTCATTTTACTCTCCTTCTCTGTTTTTCCTCCTCCTCTTCCTTTTCCTTACTCTTCGATTCTTCTTCCTTCTCATCCATATTATTCTTTCCTTGGGGATTTCACTTTCTTCATTATCTAACAACAATCTGTTGGCTGGGCAGGGTGGCTCACACCTGTAATCCCAGCACTTTGGGAGGCGAAGGTGGGAGGATTGTTTGAGCCCACGAGTTTGAGTCTGTAGTAATGATTGGGTCACTGCACTCCCGCCTGGGTGACAGAGTGATACCCCATCTCAAAAAAAAGTTACATTTGTCATCATTTAGCTAGATTTTACATATTTTTAATGTAGCAGTAGACACATCAGAAATATCAGTCATAAAAATATTATTTTCTCTCACTGACTTTGAAGGTGGACACCAAGAGCGGAAGTTCTGGATCACTTTCATATTAAAGAGATTATGCCAGTATTCTTTTTAATGGTCATTATAGCAGTTTATATTCTGGTCAAAAATATGTAAAGTGTTCATTTTCTCAAAAACTTGCTTTATAGGCACAAAGTATCTGAAGCTTTGAGAATGCCCAAATATGGAAGAACTCATATCTACATTTTACACATAAGGAAACTAATTGCTAAGTCATGGAAGAAGCCCAAGTGCCCATTGATCCATGAATGGATTAATAAATTGTGGTATATGTACACCATGGAATACTATGCTGCCTTTAAGAAAGATGGAGACTTTACCTCTTTCATGTTTATATGGATGGAGCTGGAACACATTCTTCTTAGCAAAGTATCTCAAGAATGGAAGAAAAAGTATCCAATGTACTCAGCCCTACTATGAAACTAATTTATAGCTTTCATATGAAGGCTATAACCCAATTATAGCACAAGAATATGGGGAAAGAGGCAAGGGAGGAGAGGGAAGCGGGGAGAATGGGTGGAGGTA
>CAUYRH010097514.1:0-23151 GCA_963574655.1 Perodicticus potto
TATTTTTTTATTTTTTATTTTTATTTTTTTTGAGGCAGAGCTTCAAGCTGTCACCCTGGATAGAGTGCTGTGGCATCACAGCTCACAGCAACCTCCAATTCCTGGGCTCAAGCAAGTCTCTTGCCTCCGCCTCCCAAGTAGCTGGGACTACAGGCACCCACCACAATGCCCAGCCATTTTTTGGTTGCAGCCGTCACTGTTGTTTGGCAGGCCCGGGCTGGATTCGAACCCGCCAGCTCAGGTGTACGTGGCTGGTGCCTTAGCCGGTTGAGCCACAGGCGCCGAGCCAGGCTGGTGAATTTTTAGATGAACCATAAATAGCCACAAAAATACCGCTTTGCAGGTAGTAGAAATTTAATTCTATTGCTTTTGTGATGAAAATACTATTGTAGTAAAATGGCAAACGTCTCTTCAGTTACATTGCTTTATATTATCACTCCACTTTTATTCAGAGAAGGAATGCAAGTATTAAAAAGTTATAGATGGTGGGCAGTGCCTGTTGCTCAGTGGGTAGGGCGCTAGCCCCATATACCAAGGGTGGTGGGTTCAAACCTGGCCCCGGCCAAACTGCAACAAGAAAATAGCTGGGTGGGCGGTGCCTGTGGCTCAAAGGAATAGGGCACTGGCCTCATATGCCAGAAGTGGTGGGTTCAAACCCAGCCCTGGCCAAAAACTGCAAAAAAAAAAAAAAAAAAAAGAAAAGAAAAGAAAAGAAAAGAAAAGAAAATAGCCATGTGTTGTGGCAGGTGCCTGTAGTCTCAGCTACTCAGGAAGCTCAGGCAAGAGAATTTCCTAAGCCCAGGAGTTGGAGTTTGCTGTGAGCTGTGTGATGCCCCAGCACTCTACTGAGGGCTATAAAGTGAGACTCTGTCTCTAAAAAAAAAAAAAAAATTGTAGATGGTTGATAATCATCCAAAAACAAGGTTAGCCTATCTAGTGGAGACAGAAATGCAAATTAAAACAATAAAATACCATTTTCACCCAAATGAACGAAGTCTAATTAACTGGCAGCATCTAATCTAAGACAGAGTGTGGTGAAGCATCCCCTGTCAACGTTGAGAGAAGGCAATTTAGCAGTTACCGTACACATTCTACATGAAAAGATCATTAGACATAGCAGGTTGGTTTCTCTAAAGCAATTACACAGAAACAATTTCACAAACATATAGAGATAAATACATGCACACACACATGTTACATGCTCAAATATGGGCAATGTTATGTACACACACTTTCACTCTCCATTGGGAAGATGGAACACAACTGGATGCAACCTAAAAGATTCCAAATAAGGGAAGATTTAAATACTTCACTAAGAAGCTAGATTGTTATACGAGAAGATATATTCTATAGTTTAGCAAGGAACGAATGTTCATATATGTTGTTGACTGAAGAAAATGTAGTTCCAGAAGAAAAACTGTAAAAAATGCTTCTCTCTCTGCTAAGCCCTATTTCTATTTCATCAGAATTCATTCCAGGATAACACTGTATTTTTTCCAGAGAAATTCCTTGGTGAGCTTGTCTGGGTGGCATCTGAGGTCCCCAGGGCAACTGAGTAAATGTGCCACTTTTCTCTTCCAAAAACTTCTTGGTGACTCCAAAGACCAGGTAAAAAAAGGAAGAGTAGAAAAGAAACAGACAGGGATACAGGACAGCACACCGCACTGAACTGCTGACTCCGCTTAGTCAGCCCTCAATGTTCAATACGAAACTTTCAAAAGGTTACTGAGAGTGAATTTAGTATGGAAAAGAGGAATAAGCTGGCAATGCTGCTCTGATTGTGTTGGGATGAGGACCTCAGAAGAAAAGAGGCAGCCATCATCTGCCTCGTGGTGAAGGAGAAATTCTCAAACCACCCACAAAAAAAAACATTGCCCGTTAAAAAAAAAGGAATGATTAATTTTGCTACATTCAAATTATGAACACTGTCCATCAAAAGGCACTATAAACATGAAATATAATCAGCAAACTGAGAAGAGGTATTTGGTATAAGTGGAGCTGACAAAAGGTTATTATCCAGTTTTATAAAGAAACCCTAGAAATTGTAAGGAAAAAGACAAGTATCCCAATGGAAAAAGAAAAAAAGACAGTACAGAATTGCACACAAAAGGCAATAGGAGAGGCTCACACCCAACCATAAGTTAAAGTATAGCTACAATAAGCCTAGACAATTCTAATACACCATCCCCTGCAAGCCGGCAAATCCATTGCCAGCGTATGATACAGGTACATCAGGAAAAAGGAACTGAGCAGCATTGCTTGTGACATAGTAAAAAGAAACACACGAAAAAACCAGCCCCTATGTCTATCAATTAGCAAAATATATAAATCAGTTGTGATACATTCAGACAATGAACTGAATGAACTATCGCAATCACACCATAATTGATGCATCTCAAAGACAATGCTGAGCAAAATAAAAAAAAGATTATAAAAATACCAACAGTACATTTTGCATTGATATGATTTCAAAACTAGGCTACAGTATATTTAGGTACTTATAAGTAGCAAAACTATGAAGAAAGGCAAGGAAATGCTTAAGACAAAATCCCAGGTTATGGTCACCTCTGGGACTGGAAAGGGAATTTATAGGAGCATATGATACCTTCAAAAGCATTGATAAAATTCTGTTCCTAAAGTTGGCTGTTGGGTTTAGCAGTGTACGTTTTGTTATATTTTTGTTACTATTTCTCTATTATTAGTATTTAAATACATATCTGAGTTTAAAGAGCTGTTGAAAAATAAACATTCATAACCAAAAGGTGCCTGGGAGGAAGTTTGCATTTTCTGTAACTTTAATGTGTATGTTTAAAGTTTGAGTGTTTGTCCCAAAAGAGCCTGTATTGATCTTGTAATTGGGGAAAAAAAAGGCCTGACCCAGACTTAATGGGTCTTCATACACAAATGATTACAGAGATGCTCCAATGAGCTCAGCTGATAAGCTGATGTCACTCACATTTACTGCCTGTGATTGCTGCAAAGCGTGGCCTTAGAGACAGCAGCAGTGATTGATAAAGTTTGCCTTCCTTAATAGTCTGAACAGAGCTGATGAGAAGTGTCTTTGTTTTAAGCTTAAGATTATATTGCTTTTCAAAAGGGACTCATTACAATAGACGTGTTTTATGTCATTGTTTCTTTCTAAGACTCAGCTTAGTAAGATAGCGTGTAGGAGGCTTCACTCAGACAGATAGCAGATAACTGATACAACTGGTAATTTATGTCATCTCTAGCATTTAGAGCAGCACTAATCATAAACCCAAAACTTTCCCTCTCCTGTGCCTTTTGTAACATTATTTTTATCATTTGTAAATTTTTCTCATGTATTAGATTTTCTGTTATAAAGAAAACTTAATCCCACTCTAGTGGTCATAACTAAACTGTATCAGATACCATGCTGTCAGCTAACATAATTGAAATTAGTTCATTTCTTTAAGGTAATATGTTACTATAATTTTTAAATTTGCTATTAATGTAAAGTTCTTATATTTAATCAATTTCAATGTTAATTTTTAAAAATTATTATAGCAGGGAATTGTCTTTAAAAAATCAGACATACAGAATTCAGTAGAAGAGCATGAAATACTGCAGCTTAAAGTTCCAAAAATGTCTCATGAAACCCAACTATCTTCTACTTTACTCCGCAGGGGGAGATATGAACCAAGCCCAAACACGTCCCCAGAACACCTGCTGAGGATACTCAAAACTAGGTAGTATCAATCCATATATTGTAGAAATAATGTAAAGGACCTTTAGAGGAAAGGCCATGGGAAGATAGATTACCACAGCTAGGGACTAAATGAAGGGAGAGAAAAGTTCTAATGCCTTCCTAATCTTGGTCTATGAAAGCATGAATATTCATCAGAAAGGAGAAAGGCTAACATTTCTAGGTAGACACAAATAGGTCTTCATGCATTAGAAGGGCTCTCAATAGTTTAAAGCCTTAGTCCTGGTGTGACATAGATTGGATATTTGTCCCAACCAAATCTCATGTTAGAATCAAATCCCCATTATTGGAGGTGGAACCTGGTGGGAGATGTTTGGGTCTTGGGTGCAGATCACTCATGAGTGGTCTGATAGTATTCTTTTGAAAAGAGCCTGGCACCTCTTCCCTTCCTCTTACTCCCTCTCACACCCTGTGACCTGTCAGCTCTCCCTTTACCTTCTAGAATAATTGGAAGCTCTTTGAAGCCCACACCACACTCACATCATGCTTTTTGTACTGCCTATAGCAATGTGAGCCAAGCAAGCCTCTTTTCTTTATAAATTACAAGCCTGAAGGTATTTCCTTTACTGCAATGCAAATGGACTGAGACACAGGATCTTAAAGAAGAGGACAAATAAACAGTACAAGCAGGCAGTCTATATGCTTTCTTTGATGCGCTAAATTAATATTTATTTATTTCCTATTTTAGTATTACTTCTGTCTATTAAGTGATTTATAAGGGGTAATCCTGTATTAAATAGCTTTACATGTATTATATCATCAAATTCTCACAGTGACCTCAAAAAATAGTGTATGATTTCCTTTTTTGTAGAGGAGGAAGTTGATTCTGACACATACTTTTCCTTAGATCACACTGCTCATAAATGATAGGAGTTGGGATATTCACCAATATTGGTCTGATTCCAGAGTCCCAGTGGTAAGCCATTACATGCCTACCACTTCCTCAAACTACTGTGTCTTGAGGGCCTACACTTAGCATTTGGCAACCATTGGTTTAAAACTCTGCTACCATCATCTGATACGAGTCTTTTCCTCAGTTCTCTTTCCACCAGCTTTTAAGGAACTTGAATAGAGGGACACTTTATATTCTCCATTCCCTTCCTGTTCTACTCTACACCCTACCTTGTACCCACCTAGCAAAATGTCCAACACACGGTATCTGCTCAAGTAATGTTTGCCACACTGAGGACATAAGTTCATTCAAAGTTCAAGTGAGATGAGGGGTCTTGGCTGGGAATCAGCTTCACCAGGAAGAGGAATATACAACTGAAAAAGCATATAGCAAGGAAACAAAACTCATTTTCATGAAACAAGCCTAAGACCATAAATGATTGTGTAAAAAGGGAAAAAGTTTAGGACAACAAGCCAGCCACACAGCCACATATCAAAGCCAATGCAAACTTGGTTTTACATATTACAATATGTGTATAAGCAGAAGTTTTCTTGTAGCCTGTGTTTTTAAAAATTTTGTTACAAGGAGGATTAATCTTCTTGGAGTTACTTCAGGGCATTCTGGGGGAGCTGAAAAAAGATGGATCTGGGACACTGTAGTATTGCTGTTAGTTGTTTTACCAAAAGTCATTTCTCTTTCTCTGTATTAATATAATCCTGAACTTATTTAGGTAACAATATATCAAGGCCAGTCTCTGAAGCACTATACTCTAGGACACTCAGGATTTAGACATAATCAAGCAGACCCAGAGTACACACATGTCCCAGCAGACCCCAGTGCTAGACCAGCAAGCCTCAAGAGACCCAGGTTCCAGGCCCAGGTCCCAGGCATGCCTCGAAGACTCTAGGACCCAGGCCAGATCTAGGACTCTAGGACCTAGACCTATCCTCTAGGCCAGTACCTTATCCGCCCAACTTCCAGATAGATGACACTGGAGCAGACTGGGCCCCACACTTCTAGCTCTAGGTTAGCCTTAGTGTCTCTGCATACCAGGTCAACACTGGCAATCCCAGGCTCCACCATTAGCCTTTGCAGACCCAGGCTCCAACCCCAGGCTCCAGACTAATTCAACTAGCCGTATACTCCAGATGACCAGCATTCAATCCTGCTCCAAGCCCTGAGGACCGTGGCTCCTACCCACCTCTACTAACACAGGCACTTGGCTAGCCCCCAGGGACTCAGGCTCTAAACTTATCCTACTGCTTCCAGATGCCAGGCCCACCCTAGCGCCAAGCCAGTCCTTGAGAACTCAGGCTAGAAGCCCATCAGTGAATCCACCCTATAGGCTCATCTCTACAGACTCATCAAAGGTCCATCCAAATAGATCCAGGCTTAAAGTCCAACCCTGTATACATTCAGGTGCTAGGCCCACCCACCTATTGACCCAGGCACTAGGCTAGCCTACCTTAGGATTTTAGCAGCATTGTATTTTCGAATTTTGAATGAAATGAAACAATAAAATAGCATCAACAGAACTGATCAAGCAGAAAACAAAATCTTGGAACAGAAAGAACCTGCCCTCTTTATGATGTTGATCAACTTTTGTACCAAACTTGGAAATATCTACTATTCAACTCACTGTTGCTAAAGAAATAAACTATCCAAGTTTAGTAGATTAAAACTATAACTTTTTCTTTATGTCATAGTTTCTGAGGGCCTGAAATTTGTACAGGACACATTTAGAATGATTTAACTCTTCTCTCTCATGTCTAGGACTTTGTTTGAGAAGACAGAGAATAATGTAAGTGGCACAAACTTCCAGAGAATAAAATCACCTGGAGTCCTCTTCACTCTCATATCTGGTACCTCAAAAGTTAGGCTTAGCTGAAACTTTCCCAGAGCAAATACATATGACCTCTTCATGTGGCTTGCGCTTCCTCACAACATGGCAAGTAAATCAGAAAGGAACTGTCTTGAGCAAGAACATTCAGAAACTAAGCTTTTCAAGAAAACCAAATAGCAGCTGCATAGCATTTTCCAATCTTGGTTAGGAAGTTGCACTGCACCACTTCCACCTCATTCTATTGATTAAAAACTTATGAAAAAATGGTAAATGTCTCTAATCATAAGGGAAACACAAATAAAAACCACAACAAGCTATTACCTAACTTCATTGAGAATGACTGATATTAAAAAGTCCCAAAACAACAGATGCTGTCGTGAATATGGAGAGGAAAGAAAGGGACTCTTACACACTCTAGTATAACCTCTATTGAAAATTATATGGAGATATCTCAAAGAACTTAAAGTAGACCTACCATTTGTTCCAGCAATCCCTCTTCTGGGTATGTAGCCAAAGGGAAAAAAGGTAATTTTATTAAAAGGACACCTGCACTTGAATGTTTATAGCAGTTCTATTCACAATCACAATGGCATGGAAACAATCCAAGTGTCCACCATTACAGGAAAGGATCAATGGAGTACTACTCCATGTACTACTGGAGTACCGTGGAGTACTACTCAGCCATAAAAAGTTCATGATCTAGTATCTTTTGTGACGACCTAGATGGAACTGGAAACCATTCTTCTAAGTGAAACATCACAAGAATGGAGAAACAAACACATGTACTCAATACCAAATTGGAATTAATAGATCAATATTTAAGTGCATATATGGAAATAAATATTAAGGAAAGTCAAGCTGGAGGTGGGAGGAGGAGGGGATGGATAAGTTCACATCTGTTGGGTACAGTGCACACTATCTAGGTGAAGGGGACACTTATAGCTTTGACTCAATCTGTAAAAAGCCAAAGTATATAAATAAAACATGTGTACCCCCTAATATTCCAAAATAAAAATACATGCCCCCAATACAATGAAATTGCTATTAAATAGAAAAAGAAATAAGTCACAGGGGCCAGCCAGATTTATGAAGGTAGGGCTGTGATTAGACACCACTTCTTAGTTGGGGAGTGGCAATGTTACATTCCACCAAAATTTGTGGGGTGGGTAGAATTATTTTAGCCTTCACTGGCATATATAAACAATCAACCCTATAAACAGAATTTTTTTATTAAAAAATTTAATATGCAACTATCCTTTTGAATCTACTGTCTATAGATATATTATTCTATTCTGAGTAACAAAATATATATTAAGCTCCAGTAACAAAATATTTCTAACTGATAAAATTCCTTACCCTACCTTCAATGAAAGTAATCATGTTATTATCTGCTTTGTATATCGATCTTACAAGAGATTTTGTTGAGAGAAAATGGTATACTGAGACATGGTATACTACAGAAATGATACAACTGTACTGAATGTTTAATCTCTTCTTGGTCATTAGAGAAGCTGGACAGAGTTGAAGACAGAGACATGAATTCTGAGCAGCTCTTTTCACTAAGAGAGGCCTCCATGATGTGAAAAAAGAAATCTGAGAATACTTCCTATTGAATAGTGATCTTCAAACTCGGTTTACATATTTCCAGAAGAGTTCTGAAAAATTATATAGCCCTTTTTCCATTTTTTGGTCATCTAAAAATCTCATATTACAAGTTTAAATAATTGTAAGAGACATAAGTTTCAGGCCATGATAACACTAACAACCTTAGCACTGAGATATATACATAGACTGGAAGCCCCATTAGTTTTTGGTGCCTGATTAATCATTACATGAGGCATCTCCTTTGTTAGTGCTTCCTGGGGAGATTTTACACCGCGGCAATGGACTACAGTGAGATTTATGTGCAAGGAGTATGTCTTTTTTCGTAAAGGGCTGTATTTGGGAGACAATGTAATATATCTTCTAAACCTAAACATATTTGAGAACAAAAGAAGATATCGTTAATAACTATGCTAGGAAATAAATATAAACCAGAAAAAGTGGGATATACAATGAGCCCAGGTATTGTAATATAGGTAGGTTATCAATCAAGTCAGTTTATAAAAGAAAATTCATAGAAGCTAAAGATTTGGTCATTATTCCCTAAAAGCTGTATATTCTGTACTTTTAAAAAAGTTTTCCATAAGCACAAGAGTTTGTGCAAACCTATTATTAAACTAGTGTCCAATTGAACTGGTTATTAAAGTATAAAGACACTTCTACATATGTTAGTAAATAGAATAAATGTAATTTGGATAATCATGAAAACAATGATCTAAATTAGAATTTACATATCATTTCAAAAAACAAAAACAAGCAAGATATGATTCCAGGACAACTTTCTGTTTTAGGCATTAGAGCACAGAGGCAGAGTATCGGTGAGAGAGGATTTTTCTGAAAGAAATGTATGTTTAAAGTCCTCATGTAGGAACAAGGAGACTTACACCCTCTTTCCATCTCTTCTATAAAATTCTAAGGTAAATGTGCATCCCTGCCTATGGGAAAAAATAAGGTCTGGGATAAGGAAGAAGCTAGAAAGGCTATTGGACACTATGCATATAGATTATTCCCAGGAACACAGGTAAAAAAAAAATATTGTGGGATAATGTCCCCTCTGGTAGGTTTAGGGAGCCCTTATTTTATTTGACAATTTAACTCTTGGTGAAAGGCATCTGTCCCTGTGCTTTGTAAACAAGGGAATCTCCTGGAAACTTACTTAATGACTGAAAGAGAAATGCAGTCATGTCTTCACCCTTCCCCTTGCAGACTACGGTGTTTGAAAAAGAAACCTAACACCAGGGGGGCTGCCTACTCTCCTTCTCCTACAGGTCAACTCTTTTCTTGAAGGATAGACAAAGCCTTAGAAGAAGCCTCTACTGCCACCAGGAAGCATAAACCCTTGAGCACATCCCTATTGCCATTTTATTTTTCTTACCTCTTCTTCACCCCATTCTGTTTTGTCCCCCTCATTAACTGGGCTTTACCTGATCCTTGCCCATGGTTGGCCCAAGCTGCCTTCTGATTAACCTCAATGTGGTAGAGAAGCCCAAGAGTTTGTGAAAACCTATTATTAAACTATTGTCCAACTGTAGTGGGCTTCCTCACAGGAGAAAAAGAAAGAAAAGGAAGAAAGAAAGGAAGGAAGGAAGGAAGGAAGGAAGGAAGGAAGGAAGGAAGGAAGGAAGGAAGGAAGGAAGGAAGACAGACACAGGCTCCTGTCCCTGGCAGCTAGGATGAGATCATCTCTCTACTTTTCATCTCTTCCTGCTTCCCTCTCTGTCTCCCTAGGATCACCAAAAAGATGATGAGAAGGGAAAGCACACAAGAGCAGAAGCAGGGAGAGCAGAGAGCTGGCATGAAAGTAACCAGTGAATTCCCTTCCATTAGGATTTACATGATTCCCAGTCACCACGTGGCTCTCTACTAATACAAAATTGTTGAGAATTTGATGTCCCATAAATCAAGTCAGGAAACAGATAGGATCATCATTTGGCTAGTGACAAAAGTGACAAATGAAAGATCACACCAACACATTGTCAATATACTACTTGAAAACTATTAGGATGATTTTTCAGTTAATTCTGCTGTGAATAATATGACTAGGTAACAAATTTACATTATATATTATTATCTTTCTTAGACAAAAAAAGTATATAGTATGTTCAATATTTGACTTAAAAGTTATATTATTGTATGACTTGAATATTTTGAATATTACTTTTTGCTATTTCATACTCCAAAAGGGTTGAAGAGGCCATTCTGGATATCTAGAAATTATTTTTTTCATTCACTGGCATAGTAAATTAAATATCTGTAGAGCTTTAGTGCCTTGTATTTGCATTTTCTTTTAAAATATGTTCTGGAGTAGTTACCAAGGATATAGTTATCATCTACTTCAACTTAGGAAAACAGTGGGTTTCAGCCAGGCGTGGTGGCTCACACTTATAATCCTAGCCCTTTGGGAAGCTGTGGCAGGAGAATCCCTTCAGCTTGGGAGTTTGAGACAAGTCTGAGAAAGAGCAAGACCCTGTCTACTAAATAGAAAAATAGAAAAATTAGCCAGGTGTTGTGGTGGACGCCTATAGTCCAAGCTACTTGAGAGGCTGAGACAGAAGGATCACTTAAACCCAGGAGTCTGAGGTTGCTATGAGGTAGGCTGATGCCATGGTGCTCTATTCTGGCAACAGAGTGACAATCTGTCTCAAAAAACAATAACAACAAAAGTAATTTTTCAGAAAGTCACAAATAAAAGAAAAAAAACTTAGGTTTCAGAAAAATCAAACTTATGTTTGTGAGATTCAGTAACTTTGAATTGCTGTGAGATATCCATTTCTATTCTCCATCACTCAAAGAATGTTTCACACTATCTCCTTCATGATAAGCCTCATTAATTTCAAGAAGCCCCAAATACTTAACCTAATGGCTCAGAAATTTGCCATTGAATCCCTGGACAATGCTAATGGTAAGCTGAATAATAGTTCACTAGGATGCACAGGACCTGTGGGTGTTAATTATATGGCAAAAGAACTCTTGCAGATATGATTAAGTTAAAGATCTTTAGGTAGGGGATTATCCTGGATTATCCAGGTGGGCTCTTAAATGAAATTACAAGCGACCTTACAACTAGGAAGCAGAAAGAGATTTGTGATTGTAGATAGAAAAGATGATATGAAGATGGAGCAGATATAGAATTGAAGATGCTATTCTGCTGGCCTTGAAGATGAAAGAAGAGCCTATGAGCCAGGATATGCGATGCATGTAGCTCTAGATAAAAAAGGCAAAGAAATGGATTCCCCTTGAGAGCCTTATGAGGTGGCACAGCCTTACCAATACCTTGATTTCAGCTCAGTGAAGCTCATTTCAGACTTCAAACCTTCAGTATTACAAGAGAATACACGTTTATTGTACAAATTGTTTTAGTCCTCAAGTTTGTGGTAATTTGGGACTGCAGCCATAAAAAACTGATACAGTGATGTAGTGATAAGAAAATAATCCTTACTTGGTCAGTTAGAGTACTAACTGTATGCTGCAATTTTAACAAGTCTACCAATTTCAAATTAACTAGCCAGACCCCCATGGGATATCAGGATTCCTCACTATCAGAGGCAGAGAAGTAAAAGGCCCCTTGGAGTCACATGTACTTACTATACAAATATCACATTGGCTGATACCCTGGTAACCCCAGGAAATCAGTTAAAAAACCGGAAATCTTCAATCAAACTAATGAGTTACAGGAAAGGACCAGATTCTCACAAGGCAGGCAGAGCATTTGTAGCTCCATTAAAGGCCAGTAAATTATATGACTGAAGAAAATCACTGGGAATCTATTCAGGCAAGAATTTCGTTTCTGTGGTTTTAACCACAAAACCTCTGTGGATCTCATACTACAGAGCAACTGTGAAGTGTACGCTCACATTTTGGAGCCCAGATATTTTTCTTGTAAAATGGGCCCAAGTAAAAGTTCTGAAGTAGTCAACATTTTTGGATGTTTTCCTTCTAAATCAGCTCTTAAAGTCTCCCCATACTGAATCTCAAGCTTATTTTCAGATGATACAATTCCTTTCACAAAGCTGTAGTAGAGTTAAATGAGCTCTGATCTTAGAATCAAGAGTCTAATGCCATCTGACCAGGCTTGGGAGAAAATTGGAAAGTTTAAATGTTAGAAAAAATAATAAAAGAATTTCAAGTAGGCTTTTAAATTGATACTTTGAGTATCCTTGAAATTGGAAGTACAAAATCCATGACTCTTTTTTTAAGAATTATCTCATCTTTTGCTTATCCTTTTCTTACTTGGCTTACTTTTTACTCACAGCAGTATAACAAAAGAAAGTAACAGTCACTGTGTTTTAAAGTATAAAAAGCATCCAGACTACCTGCAATTTTCCCAGTGGTTGCTAAAACAGGATAGCACCTTTTCTTCATTGCTAATCCCAGACCTAAAATCAGGTATCCTATAAATATTAATACAAATGCTTCTATAAGGAATAGTGTGAACATTCAGATTATATGATTAGAAAGAGTTCTAGCTAAGGATACAATCATGTAATTGTCCTCAGCATGTGAATGGAGATACAGTGATTCACTGGCAAAGAGCATTATAACACGATGGGTAAGAATCCTGGTAGGAGGCTGCACAGCCAACGCTCAAATCTCGGGCCCCACTACTGGCTATGTAATGTAGGGCACAATACTTAATTTTTATGAATTTCATCTCACTAGCTTTTGAAATGATGATAATAATAGTGTCTATTTCCTTAGGCTATTTAGAAAAAAAAAAAATATATATATATATAATGCATGTAAAAGTGCTTAGTATAGAGCTTGGAAAATATTAAGTGCTCAATAAATGTCAGCTACTTTTAGACGACCTTAAGGACAAAAAAGAATATGAATTGAAATACTTCATTAAATCATAATTTGTCATCTTTTGTCTTGACAAATAATGACTAAAGGGAAAAGCTAATGATACATAATAGATATGGAACTGGTTACTAAAAAATCATGCAAAATATATGCATCATTTTTATTATTATGAAAAGTAGAATATATTTGCAACAAAACATGTATCAAAGGATATTGTAAGAAAAAGGCTTTTCTATAGTCGTGTGTGCGTGTGTGTTTAATACTTTCTTAACTTGACTCTGTGTTTTCCTTCTTATTCATCTATCAGAAATTTTCCACCAAGCAGCTACAGTAAGTCTAAAAAAATTATGTCACATCATCCCCTTGCTTAAAACACTCTAATGGTTTCCCATCACTCTTAAGTAAAATGCAAACCCTACTCTGGATTACAAACTGCTACTTACTCTGGCCCCGGACTTGCTCTATGGTCTTATCTCCCTCTGCTCCCTCCAAATTAAGCTCCAAGTACACTGGCTTGCGTTCTGTGCAGCAGACATTCAGGCTCACTCTTGCCTCAGATCCTTCACTCTGTTTCCTCTGCTTAGAACATTCTCCTCCTGAATTCTGCACCATGTATCTCTGTTTCATTCAGATCGCAGATAAAACCTGGCCTCCTGAATGACGACTTGGCTACCCACACAATCTCAAGTAGCCAGCTGGTCACTCGCACTTCAATTCATTTTAAATTTTCACATAACATTTAACACTACTGTATAATTTGTCCTGTGCCTTTGTCACCTAATAGAATGGTAGAACATAATAAGTGGTTAAAATATAAAGCTTAATGAATTTTTATTGAAAGAATATATAAATGACAAGGCAAGACAATTATTTAGATTCTTTTTCCAAGGAAGTTCTAAACTGTTGCTAACACCATTCTTGTGCATATGTCCTGTACGTATCCAATTAAATGCTATAAGTTGAATTATTGAGTTGAAGAGTATATACACTTTTAAATTTTGAAAGTTATTTACAAATTGTCTTTGAACAAAGTCATACTAATTTACCTTTTGAGCTAATTCCTAAGTCTTCTTTTAAATGACATCATGACATGATATTTGAAATATATCCTTTCACCTGGAAGCATTGGATACTTTGAAATTCAAGTGGAATTGCCAAAGTGCAGAAGTCCACAGTGGGTCTTCTGAATGGCTACATGAGACATATCCACCATGACTCACCAATTAGAAGAGCTGCTATGAGACGCATGCATGACTCACTTTCAAAGATCTTTCATTATCCAGGAGTCCTATGCATGGGTTTTTAGCAGTAAACAGAGATTTCCTAATCAACATCTATCATGATCTTTTCCCAGGAGGCAAAAAGTAAGTAGCAATAAAACAAAAAATTAATTTATGATGACTGGATCGAAACACAGTAAAGCATACGGTCAAAACAGGTACCCTATTCCAAAAAGTCTTCAAATTCCATAAGTTCATTTTTCCCTTCTTAAAGGTTTATTTCCCTTGTTCTTTGAGTCATTTACCCTCAAACTTTAGTATTCTCTGTGGCAGTAACTGAAAAATACCCTACTGCTAAATTTAGCTCTACATACTTAGATGTGTAAACATATACCAACAAGGCAATTGATGAATGTGAGGGCTAATTCCACTGACTTCCCTGTGCCATTTTGAAAGATATATTCATAAAGCCAACCAATCAAACTCAAAAGCAACAGCCAGGAGGAAGACAGAGAATGAAACTAGAGACATACACGCATTCAACCTCCACGTCAACACCACTCTGAAAAGTCTGCCAACCTACATCACCAGGAAATAACATTAAGTGTAACATCGATTCTCAGCAAAGATCATCCAACATGCTATTTAAACACTTAAGACACTCTTCACTACTCCTCCTTTACTCAAGAATAGTATCTTCCTACCTCAGAAGAGACATAGCTTTAGAAAACAGCACAATTTATAGATATCAACTCTAGATCCAAAGTGTACCCACAAAAGCATACAGTTTACTAAACGCATTAACATAGAGTACTTACAGCAGGGTGTCCAGTACAGTAGGTATAGCTGGCATGGGACTGGTAATGCAAGCTTGCTCTTGGAAAGGAGTATGTATTCCAGGCTGGTTGGCTGCTGTTCCACTGGGAGCTGAAGCCCGGGCTCATGGTCACTCGTGACTTACTGGTCTGATAGGCTCTCACTGTGGAGCTAGACTATCAAGAAAAAGGAAATGCAATGTAAAGGTAGTTCTGTATAAAATTCAAGTCAGTTATACATAGCAGCATATATTCTTCTGTATGATCATGGCACAGAACTCTGCTGACTAAAAGAAATGGCTGATACCTTAAGAGGATACATTAAACATTGTTCTCACTGGGCTAAAAGTCTTTTCTCAATATTATATTTTGTTTGAATCATGAGGTACAAAGATTCTTTGAAGTTGATCTTACTGAAAACAGTCTTTTCTAGTTGTAAGACACAATTCTATTTTTCAGAAATAAGATATGTTTTAGTGGCGACAGCACCAGTCATATTTTCATTTATATAAATATCCTTTAATCATAGTGTTCACATTAGAAATTCACCATTAGTCGCATCTGAAGGCAGTAAATAAAGATCATCGTGTATGAAGATTATACTGAGGCATAGATTTGATGCATAACCCTAAATGGTGCCTAAGTTCTATGAGTCTATTTCTGTTTTGAGAAACATTAGCAGAAATATGGACATATTCCTATAGGTTACCATTCCATTGTCTAAAGTACAATAGTAAAAGATTTTAAACTGTCATTAACCCTAGCCTATTCTACCAAAGTATTAATAATTACAAGCAGAGGAGTAGGAAAATATTAATTTGCCAAATGTTAAATATATCTGGTTGTTCATAACTATAAATAGGGCAGAATTTACTAAAAACAAAACCCACTTGTATCATCCTGCCTTTCTTTGTCCTCAAATGGCCAGGGGATACAAGGCATATAATAGTTTCTTTCCATAGAACGTTTTCTATCATAAAATTGCAATAGCCACTTACTCCCATAGTACACTAACTTTCACAATTAATTCTATTTATAAATCTATTGGCACATGCCAATTCAATCACTGGAAAAATGTGCTAATCACATTGTCATTATATTCAGGGAACCCAATGGGAAATAAACTTTTACTTGTTTCCCACTGGGGTAGATTCTGATACCATAAGATATGTATAGCAATGTTTCTGAAGACAGGTTTGAGCATGTTGAGATAACTAAAAGTAAGTTAGTCATTGATTCACATGCTATCTCTAATCAGGGCTCTTTCTTTTACAACAGGCTCAAAAATATTTAGAAAAGGAAAACAAAATTTAAATCAGTGATTTAATGGTAGTTATCAATTTAAAATATTTAACTTAAAAAATGGAGAATACATCCTTGTTAAGATAGTCAAATTATTCTGGTTGTCTGTCTTTCCCTATTCCTATCTCTCTTCTACATTCTAACCATGTTTATTATCCATATGGTTTAATAGTACAATGAGATAAGCAGATGTAGTTATAAAAAGGCATACACTACTGCACACCTCCCTAGGACAAAACCTGTGTTGCAGAAATAACAGTGGACTTTTATAAAAATAGATGTATGCTTAATTCTAAATATAGAAGCTCTGCATTTATATAAAGTACCCCATTATTTTGACATATACACAGTTACTTCAAAGTAAATGGGCTCACCATAGAAGCTTATCTTTGGCCCTGACAGGTCTTGGTTTCTGCTCTGCATCTGTGGTCATGAAAATTAATCACTTTCACTAATTCAGTTGTTTCTATAAAGAGCTCATTGTCTCTTACCTGTTTTCACATTTAGATTAATTTAAAGCCGTTAAATTTTGTACATAAATAAGTTTGTAACTACCCACACCTCTCAGTTTAATTATGTTCCCCCAAAGCATCAATGATCTGATGCATGGAGGTCTTCCACCTGCAAATTACCCCCGCATTGTAAGGCTCATGTTCAAGTTGCACCTCATAATGCCCCTTGCCTTCCTGCTCCACAGTGTTGCTCAAATACTTTTACATACAGTTATGTTATTTAATATTTTTCCCTATGCATAGAGAATCTCAGATTTCTATTCAGGCTTCAGAGAGTCCACTGAGGTTAAAATGGTATACTGCTTCTTCACAGTTCTAAGGAGTTTTGTCCATCTTGGCCTCTGAAGCCTCTAACAGTGTTTACCTCTCATCATTATAATCATTACAGTTATCTTGCCCTGTGATTCCTTGTCTCTTCTGATTGTACCTTCTTGTTTTTTCACTTGTGTTTTTTCACCCTTCTTCTCCCTAATTTAGGTCATTTTCCAGACCGTAATACTCAGTTCTGCATTCTTAACTCATTTAACTTTTCTCCTTTGTGAACTTATTCCTGGACAAAGCCTAAAGTATTACTTCTAAGAAGATGACTCCCAGATACAATTTAACACTCCAACTACTGTCTTGAATTCTAATCCCAAATATTAAAATTTCTAGGGGATATGAATATATAACTATCAATCCTCACAAAGGGATCTAAATTTTAAATTAATGTGCATAAAATTAAATGAATTAATTATCTTACTCTAAGATTTTACCCCCCCTCGTAGATTGTTTTTCTTAATGTTTTGACCACATTTTAAAACCGACTGCCTTGAAGAATTAGAACAACTTTGGTTCACTTATCTATCCTCCAACTTTATCAATGTCAACAAATTCTTTTGCAACTATTCAAAAGTTTTTGAATTGGCAAATTCAAAACATTGTCATTTCCATTCTCATTAATACTTACCAATTTTAGAATTTTGTCAGTTTATTTCAGAGTTACTAAAAATGAATCAAGAACCAGCTACTGTAAGCCTTAATTGACCATCCATGATAGTACTTTGTTAGTCTCTCAAAAAGAAATCTGCATTTATTGTGTTACTCCTTGATGGAAAGTGGAAAATGCCTCTCTATCATCTATGAGATAAAGTCAAAACCTTAGTCTCTCACTTGAAATTCTTCAAAATTTGAAACTGACTGACATTTACAAGTTTTATTTTTTGTTCCTTTGCATATAATCTCAAACTACAGAGAGGTTGACACTACAAATATGACTTAGATGTTCACAATGTTGTCACAGGCATTACTCACTAGAATTCTTCACCTGCTCTCAATTCATACTTCATTGATCCTGTCAAACCCACCCTTTTCTGTGAAACCTATTCCAGCAGCCTCCCAGAAGCCTACCATCAGCACATTTGCTTCTACTAGGTACTGCATTACTGATCTTCTGCCAGATTCCTCTGATCTTTAAATTTGTGTGGCTACCAAGGGAAATTAACATAGAACATCATCAGCACAACTCAACAAATTGTTCTTTCACACAACTCTCATGTCCTAACACACATCTTCTGAAATAGATGCCTTAGTTGTGTGTCTTTACGACTGAAAACTTCAGGACAAGTGTTTATTTGGAATTGATCCTAGAGAAAAATCAGTAGGATATATCAGTAGAAATAAAGCATGAGCCAGGAATTTTGCATCTCTGGATAAGTTATTGCTGTGGAGAAATGAGGCTCAGTCCCTCTGGGGGACTTTAGGAGACAGAATAGAACATGCTAAGTTATTCCACCCAAGGCGCAAGCTGGAGTATTTAAACTTTGTATTAGCTGAGGGCTGCTCCGGGAAGCATTAACTCCTTGGCACTTCTGGCCTGTTCTACATATAGTCCAAAGGAAAGTTCTCAGCTAGAATGTCCCAGGACACTATTGACATGTTTTAAGAAAGAATTTGCCAAGAAGGTATGAGTATTGATAGCGATGGCATCTGTTATTAGAAAAATGATCCCCTGAATGTCTTCATATCTTCCACAGAACTCAAGATACTGACATTTTCCTCTAGGGTGATTGAGAGCAAAGGCTCAAAAACATTGTTCAAATTGGCCTAACTTTATAAACAATGAAGACTTGAAAAAGCAATGCATAAAAGAAGACACTGGAATGGCCAGTAGACACAAGAAAAGATATCCAAAATCATTAGTCATTGGGGAAATATAAAATAGAGCTACAATAATACACTAGTTTATGCTTACAAAAATGGTAAAAAATAAAAAAGACTGACAAATAAATATTGATGAGTTATTGTGGACCTGGAATGCTCATGTAGTGTCAGTGGCTAGGTAAAATGGCAGAGCTACTTTGAAGAACTGTTAGGCAGCTTTTTATAAAATTAAATATACTTCTACCTTATGACCCAACAAATCTACTCCAGTTATTAACCAAAAGAAAAGATGTGTATACAAAAGCATTTTCTAAGAATTTAAATAGCAGCCTTATTCATAATAGCCCCAAACTGGATGTGACCCACTATCAACAAGAAAGTGGGTTTAAAAAATTGGAGCTTACCCATGTAATGAAATACTATGTAGCTATCAAAAATAAACTTCTGATGTGCACAACAACATGGATAAGTCTCAAAACCATGCCGAATAAAAGAAGATAGGAATAGAAAAATAGATATGTGTAATTCCACTTATATAAGGTCCAAGATGAGGAAAGCACTTATAGTAATGGAAATTAGAAAGTGAGTTGGAGATAGTGGCTCACACCTGTAATCCTAACACTCTGGAACACCTCCAGCCAGGGAGGATTGCTTAAAACTGGGAGTTTAAGGCCAGCCTGAGAGAGAACAAGAGCAGATTGCCAAGAATGGTGGCATGTACCTATAGTCCCAATTACTTGGGACACTAAAGCAGGAGAATTGCTTGAGGCCAGCAGTTGGAGGTTGCAGTGAGCATTCTAGCCCAGTTGCAGAATGAGACTCTATCTCAAAAATAAATAAATAAACAAACAAAAGTGATTACTGGGGGAGTTGGGGAGAAATTATTAGAAAAAACAATAAGGTGATTTACTAGGGTGATGAAAATGTTTGCTATCTTGTTCTGGGGGTAATCATTATAAGAATGCATATATTTGCCAAAAATGATCAAATTGAACACTTGAGATTTGTGTGTTTTATTATGTCTTAATTATATTTCAATCAAAGAAAAATATAATGCTTTTGCAAAAGGCTGACTCTGCATTTTCCATGGTAACAAAGGTAGAGCCTACTGATTCTAATTTTCTAGATTCCATATTTGGCTAATCTGAATTCTACTATCTTTCCTCTCCTTGGCACACCCTCTGAGAGCAATGCCAGGGAGCATTTAAGCGCCAAAAGGCAGGCAGCCAGAGAGAAGAGCAAAGAGTCTAGATAAAGAGCCTCTGAATAACTAAGAGCTGGCAGCAGCATCCGGTGTCTGCCAACAGATCAGAGGTCAAGGCTGTTGGAGCAAGAAGAAATGGAGCACAGCACAAAAGAAGGGCCCTCATACATGCTTCCAGAAATTACTGAGCTCCAGGGAACACTTGCTATTCTATCTACTCAGTCAGCACTAGCAAACAAAAGAAAGAAGGGGAGGGGCTGAGGGAAGCCGCACTAAGAAAAAAATACAATGAGAAAGCAGGAAATAATCAACACTATAAAATTTCTAGGCGCAACTGAATGAGTGCTATAGGGAAATAATAAGTGCTAACATTTCCATGCAACCTACTACCTATCACGCTTTTTCAAGAGCTTTATATTTATACTGCAGTGACTCATGTATTCCTCATAACAATATTAAGAGGTAGTTACTATTATTATCTGCAATTTACAGGTAAGAAAACTAAGGCAGAAAGAAATGAGGTAACTTAAAAATTTATGGTCAAGTAACTATGAAAAAGTTAAGTTGGGAATTCAAACCCAGATAGAGACTATAGAATCTATGCAGACAGATATGTATATTCTTTATATAGGTAACCCCCAGGTTATGAACAAGATGGGTTCTATAGGTTTGTTCTGAAATTGAATGTCTATGTAAGTTGGAATGGATACTTTTAACTATTACCTGTAATAGCTTCTGCGCATAAGTGTGAATCATATGTCAGTGAGATGTTTGTTAACTCAGAGACTGACTGTAATAGCCACCATTTTTAGGTATGAGTTTTAGATAAGTCAAATATTTGTAACTCAAGGACTACCTGTAATGTGGTCTTAGTTTGGGTTCTTCCTAAAGCAGACTAAGACAAGGACTAGGAAGAATTGTTTTTGTTTTTATTTGTTTGTTTGAAGGGAAAGGCTGGGACACATACTCCCAAAGGAAACAGGAGAAAAGAAACAGAAATACTAGGTGGGAAAATGAAGAATCAACATAAATGTGTGTTATTGAGATGTAGGATCTGAAGTAAAAATACAAGATTCTTCTGAGACCTCTGGGAAGTGTTCAAAATGCCATATAGTGTTGTCTACTAAAAGATAAGTGGTGCAGCATTTACACTGGGAAAGGGTTGACTTCAAGGAAATCATCAGCATTAGTATTCCAAGCTGTGTTTGGACATGGAAGGATGAGGTCTCAGCCTTAGAGAAGGCCCTGGGCAAAAAATGAAAAGGCGAACAGGTAAAATAAGATAGTCAAGTGCTGGGTGAATTACAACTGTCCTTCAAAGCTGCATAGGAAATCAGAAATTAGCCAGGAATGAGCATGTGAAAAGGTGATGCATTTGATACAATCACCTCCCTAAGAATAATAAGTGCAATGGTGAGAATCATTATGTCAAATATTAACTCATACATGCTTATGTGTTTCTGAATCATCAGATCAATTTAATGATGTAGGTGTTACAATACACATTTTACTGTTGAAGAAACTGGGACATTCAAAGTTTAGGCAGCTTTCCTAGGACATACCACTATGGTATGGATTAAGCTAAGGATTAAAGGTTCACAGGATACAGACGTTGGGCTGATTATGTGATTAACAATCTTTTATCCCTAAAGAATAAAGCTCAGGAATGAGTCAAATGCTCAACTCTGAGAGATTAAGAAAAATCATTATTTTTTTTCTTTTTCTCTTCTTTTTCCCATCTTGCTCTTTATGCTTCTCTTCCTTTTGGCCTTATAACAAAGGGGCACTTGAACACATGAGCTCTGAGTCAAGATAATTTAAAGTGCAGGAGATAGTAAAAAGGAAAAAGTAGGGAAAGAAAGTGTACAAGAACAAATACACATGTGAGGAGGAACCAACAGAAAAATTCTGGCAACATGAAAAGCCAAAACAAAACAACCCCCTGAGAGGACCATGAGGCACTTACTGGAGAGGATCCTGCCTACAAAGAATTTGCAGAAGTGACAGAAAGGGATTTTAAATATAGACGGCAAAAACAAAAAAGGAAATTGATGAGAAAGTGGAAAAACAGAACCTAAAAATGGATGAATGATATGAAGAATATAGAAAAGATATGGCAGAGCTTAAGGAGTCAATGAGGGAACTTAAAGACTCAGTAAAAAATATCAATAACACATAAGGCCATGGGGAAGAAAGAATCTCAGAGCTGTAGGTTAAAGCTCATGAATGAACCCAGACAGTTAAAGAAGTAGAAAAGAAGAGAGAGAAAGCAGATCATTTTCTCAGAGTATTTTGGAGACATCATGATGCATTCAAACAATCAAATTATAGGTACCTCTGAAGGAGAAGAAGAATGTCTCCAAAATGGAAGCCATACTGGAGGTTATCATAAATGTAAATTTCCTAAGTTTCACTGAAGGAAATTGTGTTTTTGATTCCAAAACACTCCTTTTAGTGGGATAGTGAAACCTGGGACATCTCAACACAAACATAGAATCTCTGAGACATATTATAATGAACTTGTCTGAAGTCAAGATGAAAGAGAAAATTCTGCAAGTAGCAAGGAGTAACCACCATTTACTGACAGGGGCAGATCCAACAGGGTGAGAACAGACTTTTCAACTGAAACTTCTCAAGTTCGAAAAGAATGGCCATCTAACTTTAACCTTCTTAAACAAAACAATTTACAGCGCAGAATTCGGTATCCTGCTGAACTAAGCTTCCAAACTGATGGAGATGTCAAATCTTTTTTGGAGGTTTTGCAGCATTTGTACTAACTTGGATGGAGGTGGAACACTTTATTCTTAGTGAACCATCACAGGAATGGAGAAGCATGAATCCTATGAATTCAATTTTGATATGAGAACAATTAATGACAATTAATGACACAGTGGGGCTTGGGGGAAGGGGAGAGCAGACAGAGAGAGAAGGACGGAGGGAGTGAGGGAAAGAAAATAAAAGAAAAGAAAAGAGTGACTAATTCCCACATAATCTGGATTCAGTTTTGACCAAAGTACTTTACTTAAACATTAATTTTTAATTCAACGTGGTAATATGTAGTTTAGGATATTGCATCCTCATTTATAAGTGAA
>CAUYRH010097517.1:0-18320 GCA_963574655.1 Perodicticus potto
CTAGAGGCCTAGAGGAGGAGACGGGGAAAGACCGGGAGAGGAACGGAGAGAGCTTCTCTTTCCCTACTTGAAATCTCTCCCGCTACCAGGAGCTTTGGTGTTTTCTGTATTCTTTTCTGTAAATCAATTCTGTCTTATCACAGATGGGGGGGGGGGAGAAATAATGTAATGAAGAATAATAAAATACATGTATTTAAAAAAAAAGTACCTCCCTCTTAAGGTGCAGATGAAAGGAGAAAATATAGGAAAACATCATAGATAGCATACTTTTAAAGCCCTCAATAAATTCTAGACTTTCCTTCCTTAATGGCACCCCTAGGTAATGCTCTTCAATAAGAGGGGTGTACAGGGAAGAAACAGGTGAGAAGATTACTTTAGGTATATCCCTATCTGAAAGAAACTCAGTATCAATGGAACATGATCATTTTTTGAGGTATTTCTACTACCTTCTAGAAATATTATCACAGTTCTTCCTTGCCATATCCCTTTGACATGGGCATCACTACCCACCTCTGACAGCTGAAGCTAGGCTTTGAAACTTTCACAGGTCAGAAAGTTTTTGAGGTAGCTCTGGCCTTCCAAAGTTACCTTTATGATAGGTAACACCTTCAAGCTATGAATAGACTAATATGGTATATATGGTGTATGTCCAAGGAATACTTTTCAGCCATAAGAAAAGATGGAGACTTTGCATCTTTTATATTAACCAGGATGGAGTTGAAGAATATTCTCCTTATACTAATATGGGCTGGGCATAGTGGCTTATGCCTGTAATCCTAGCACTCTGGGGGGCCAAGGTGGGTGGATTGCTTGAGCTCAGGAAGTTGAGACCAGCCTGACCAAGAGCAAGACTCTGTCTCTACTAAAAAATAGAAAAATTAGCTGGGTCTAGTGGTACACCCGTGGTCCCAGCTACTTGGGAGGCTGAGGCAAGAGAATCACTTGACCCCAAGAGTCTGAGGTTGCTGAGAGCTATAATGACATTACAGCACTCTACCTAGGGCAATAGAGTAAGATTCTGTCTCGAAAATAAATAGATAAATAAAATACTAATATGACTCTACTAGACAGATTCATATTGCACAACCACACAAGAGAAAAACATAATTCAATTCAATTGCAGGAGGGAACGGGTAAGCTCTCACCTAATGGGCACAATGTAAGGATATATGACACACATCCTGGGTGAAGTGCTCATCTACAACTTGGACCTTATCCAGCAAACACAAACAATGTAACCCAATCATATGTACCTTTATGTTAATATGAAATGTTTTTTTAAATGAAGGGCAACCACCACAGGACACTGCAGGCAACACCAACAGGAACCCATGAGGCTCTTCCCCACTTGGAGTACCTTGAACTCTGTGACTCCTGAACTAGGGACAGCAAAAATCTGGGCCAGTCTGACACTGCTAAAGTTCTCTAATCCCCTTTCTGTACCCCTTCCTTCCATCAGCCATAAGGGCATTCACTATTCTACAAGCTGGGAACTGGCTAGATCTGAATTTGAAACACACACATCTTAGGTGATTTAAAGTAAGTAAAATTTCTTTCTAGTTACTATTCTGAAATTAGGGACATCAAAATGCCTACCTCCCAAAGTTGCCATGAAGATTAAACAGAGCAGTGCCCTGAGAATACACAGAAGAGTGCCTGCACATACCAAAGTGCTCATTTATGGCAGCTGCTGTTGTTACAATGACCCGGTCTGTGGAAAGTAGACCTTATGTGAATGATGGTGATGATACTCTGAGAGAGGAAGAGCAGGTCCTTGAGCACTGGCTGACATGTCTACCCAGACTTCCATACAGCCCAGGCAGAATGGCTTGGTTATCTGCCATTTGTTCCTCCCCTTCCCGTGGAAACTCCTTGAAGGTAACAGAAACCTAGCTGGGATCTTGCCCCTGTAGAGGAAAAAAATAAAGAAGACTATCAAGGCCCAGCCTAGGGCTTCCCAATCAGTGCCCTTTGTCCACAGACATATACTAATGGGTTCTGTGCTAGGAATTAGGGAGAGAGAAAATACCCAGCCCCACTTCCCGAGAGTTCATAGCACACCTGGGGGTGGGGAACGAGGAACCCCTATCTCACAGCAGACAGAAAATAATGAGGGCTGAGTCCCTGAGAATATCAGAGAAGACTCCATGAAGAAGGAGATGGTGTTAGTCAAGACATGGGAGGATTGCATTCCAGGCTGAAAGGACAGCATGAACAAAGGCCTAGAGATGAGAAAATACAGGGTTTGTTTAGAGAACAGAACAGTTAGGTGAGACTGGAGGACTAAGAGAGGAGGCGACTGAGCGGTGAAAGGCCAGTGAGCCTATTAGCCAGGAAATACCAAATAGAGGTCATAAATACTTCAATAAATGCAATGGAAATAGGCCTGCAATTTTAAACAAGAGTGTCACAGAAGACCTCTTCAGGATGACACGCTGAAGAAGTAAAGGAACAAGCCATGTGACTATCTGAGGGAGGAGTTGTCAGGCAGAGGGAACAGCTGTGCAAAGGTCCTGAGGCCACACGGTGGCTGCCATGTTTGTGATGCATTATAAAAGGCCAGTGTAACTACAGTGTGGGAGGAATGTGGAGAATGGTTAGGTGAGAGGTTAGAGAGCCACTTCACGAAGGAAGGGCTGGCAGGTCATTCTTTGGCTTTCACGTCGATAAAATGGCGAACCATTGCAGGATTTCCCGTAAAGGAACAATGCGCTTTTAAAAAGGAGTGCCCTGACTGCTGTGTAGAGAATCAACTGCAGGGGGCCAAGAGTGAAAGCTGAGAGACCAGTAAAGACGCTATGGCTGAAATCCAAGCAAAAGAGGATGGTGATAGGAACCAGGGTGGTAGCTGGGATAGCCAAGTGGTGGTTCGGTATCGCTTCCCAGTGTAAAAAATGGAGCTTGGAAAGACTCGCTTAAGCCCAGGAATTGTAGGTTGCAGTGAGCTGTGATGCCACAGCACTCTACCCAGGGTGACAGCTTGAGGCTCTGTCTCAAAAAAAAAAAAAAATTGAGCTTGGAGTCTTTGCTCAAAGCTTCCAAAAGCCCCCATCGGGATGGAATGTCGGGAACCTCCAGCCAGGTGGGAGGCAGCCTGGGGAATGCGGGATTGTGGAGGGCTGGGCAGCTAGCTCTTCGCGCGTCCGAGCAGCTGGAGCCCACGAGAAAGCCAAAACAGGTGCGCGCCCAGCGACGCACTTCAGGAGGGCGAGACCCCAGTGGACGGAGGGTGTCCACTCGCTGTTGCTCCCCAGACGCTTAAGAGGGAGAAATTGGAAAACACTAGCCTCCGCTGAGCCCCGGAACGGGTCCCCGGCAGCCGGCATCATGTGCGCCCGGGTATGCGGTCGCTCCGTGTGCTCAGGTGTGGGCATGGTGCTGGGAGCGCCACAGCATGCCCTCCGTGCACCGCCTCCTTCCCCGGCTTTAACCCCTTTGTCTCTCTTGCCCCTACTTCCTTCTGTGGGCCTGTCTGTCCCGCCCCGGGCTCTGCATGCACAGCCCTACTGGGGTCCCTCTGGCGGTAGCCGTAGCCGCGCCGCTGGGACTTGGGGCTTCCAGGAAGAGAAAAATCATGAATGAAATGGAGGCAGTGTTTCCACTCCCCCGCCCTCCCAGTCCACGCAACCTTGGCTTGGGGGCGATGCCTCCGGGGAGTCCGCACAGAGTTGCTGAGGGAAGGAGAGACAACTGCAATAGAGTCAAGGGTAAAGGGTGTGTGATCCGAGACCCTCAGGCTTTGGGCGCTGCCGCAGCTCCCAGCGCCCCAGCCCCGCGAGCCCTGCGCAATTCCCGGGGACCGGCGCAAGCCCGCCGGGGGCGGAGCTGAGCTGGGGCCTGGGGGTGCAAAACCGACCCGGCGGCTGCGCTGGCCACTCCGCAGCTGAAGCGCATTTGGTAGGGCGGTAGGGCGAGGGAGCGCGCACGGAGCGCGGGACGGAGCGCCGGGCGGACGGACCGACGGACGGACGCCCCCGCACACGCAGACGCACAGAGCTCCGCGCGGCCCCCGTCACACATACATTGGCACAGAGACACACAGGGACACACGCAGACACGCACACTCGCGCGCGCACAGCCTCCCGCCGGCCTGCCCGCTAGCTCGCCGGCGCCCGGAGCCCGCTCTGGCCGGTAAGTGAGGCGCCTCCGTTGGCGCCTTTGTGTGGGGAGCTGGAGGGTGGAAGCCGCGGGTCCTTCCCGAGGCTGCCCAGCAACTGAGACCTCCCTCAGCCTTCCTGGCAGAGGAACCGGCGCCCGCCCCCGCCACGCCCCCATGGGGCTCAGAGCGCCCCCAGACTGGGGGAGGGGTCCCCAACGAGGGGGACAGGGCTTGGTGCTTCGGAGCGGAGAGCGAGCGGTAGCCACTCCCCAGGAAGCTCGTGCGCGGCTCCGGGGAGGGAGCGGGATAGCTGTCCGGGGTCCGAGTTTGCGGCCGAGGCTAGTGCGCGGCTCTTGCCTGCATCACCTCTCCGGAGTCTGAATCCCTGGAAGAAGGTTGGAAATCGCCGCCAACCTGCTGGCCTCTAAACCGCGCCTCCCAGCCTTCCCAACGCTTCGCCTCCCCCAACCCTTTAGCTTTAGCCACCCGCTCCCACCCACCCTCAAAATAAAAGCCAGGCGCCTTCCCCTCCTCCAGCATGCCGCTATTTTTCTGGATGAGGCCCAGACTCCTGCAAAACCCGGAGACTGCCTGGTTTAAAAGGTCAGGAGGAGAGGAACCTTGTAAACTCATTTAACCCCCTCTTTTACAGATGGGGAAACTGAGGCCCCGTGAGATGTCTTAACCAAGGTCATCAGAGTTAGTGTCAAAGCCTTCATTAGAATCTAGGGTCCCTGGCTTTCAAACCCACTTTCTTCCCCCAGATTTAATGGTGAAGGAATCTCCCCAAAATTCACCTGTGTGTACCATGAGAGTCTGTAATGCTACCTCTCCCCCAACTTAAAGCGGTGAGTGCCATTCGTTTGCTACCATCCTCGTTGTTTAACAACAACAGCCAAAACAAAAAGATTGGCCTTTAATTTGCCTCATTCGGCCTCAACGGAGAACTCTCTTATGCAAGCACTCCAGGTTTGGGATTTAGAGTAGGGAAATAAGCCTTGGACCAGAGAGCAAATTCTGGGATGTTAGTCCTGATCCTCCCAAGAGTCCCTGAGTCCGAGTGTCCTCGGACCAGGTGATGTAGCATTCAAGGATTCATCCCCATCTCCCCACTTCGACCTGACTACATGCCCTCCCAGTCACTCTCCTCTCCTCCTTCAGGGTCCTGGTCTTCTAGTCCAACCAGGCCTCTTTTGTCATCCCTTCATGGGGTTCCCCTACTCCTTCATTTCAGGCCACCTCTTCCTTCCTGGTGTTTGTTAAGTGCAGCCTCCTGGTATTGCTGACAAAGCTGCAGGAGAAGCTTGAGTTACAACCGTATCAGACTCAGGTGGTTTCTCAGCACAGGGCTCCCTCAAGGGCAGCAGGGTGTCCCCAGAGCTGAGCCCGATGTCTGGTGCAGAGAGAGTGCACTGAGGTGTGTTGAAGGAGCACAAGCATAGGTGGATGGTGAAGGGATGCTGTCTGTCACCTTAGAGGAGACTCTAGATCAGTGGTTCTCAACCTGTGGGTCACGACCCCTTTGTAACAATGAAAATACATCCTGCAAATCAGATATTTACATTATGATTCATAGCAGTAGCAAAATTACAGTTATGAAATGGCAACAAAAATAATGTTATGGTTGGGGGTCACCACATCATGAGGAACTGTATTAAAGGGTCACAGCATTAGGAGGCATTAGGAAGATTGAGAACCACGGCTCTAGATAGTATTCTTGCCAATGAGGGCAGTGTTCAGACTCTAGGGACCAAAGGCTCTTTTCTTAAGAACTTCCTTCTTGAGTAGGGTAAGCAGCCTGGCATGGAGCAGAGCTAATGTCATCAAGTGGCGTAACTCCAGGGGCCACCACTGATGTTGTAGTCCATGTAGATGACATTGTGCTCCAAAAGATGCCACTTACATGGACTTCATAATGATTAGTGGTCAGCACTGTCATGCAGCGGAAGCGTGCTGGGCCCATAATGATTAGTGGCCCCTGGGTTTTTGCCACGCAGAGGTTTCTGTCCTGAGAGTGAAGGGATCTGGGTTCCAAGCCCAATCTCTTCTTTGCTGGCTGTACAGTTTTGTTAAATGCACATAACCTGTCTGGGTCTCAGTTTCTCAAAAAACTAAGATGATTCGATGGAGATTTTCCAGATATCGTTCAGATTTGAACTATTTGTTAGAGGATAGGAAGAAAGGAAGGAGGACACTTATTTCTATAACTGCTATGGATTTCTACTCTGTGAGGGAATAATTCCTCAAAAAAATTATGTAGTGCACTTAGCACAGTGCCTGGGTCATAGAAAAACCTCAGGACTTAGTAGCTAGTAATACTATTAGGGTTCCAGCTTTATGGACATAACCTCCAATTCTTCTTCTATTTAGATCATCCAAGGACATGAGATTTTAAGGCCTCAATGTCTTCCTTCCTCAAAAAAAAAAAAAAAATCCCCATGCCACTGACATAATCCTAGACTTAGGGCTCAGTCAGCTTACGAAATTCATGAAACCTCCCTGGGAAGAGCAGCACTTTTGTTTATCAGTTATTTTGCATCTTAGCATGATATACCTTTTTTTTTTTTTTTTTTTGAGACAGAGCCTCAAGCTGTCACCCTGGATAGAGTGCTATGGCATCACAGCTCACAGCAACCTCCAATTCCTTAGCATAATATAACTTAATAGTCTTTAGTGTCAAAAGTTTTTTCTTACACTCTGGTACTTATATTTAATTCTCATAACAGACTTTTGATAGCAATTGTGTTAGCATCCCCGTTTTACAGATAGGATGGTTAAGACTCAGACTTTAATTTACCTAAGGGTACATACCTTTAAAATCTCAGCACAGCCTCCAAATGACCTGAGTCTAGATTGTGAACTCTCTATTCCACATCCTGCTGCCTGTCTGTTCCCCATAGTTATCCAAAAAAAAAAAGAGAGAGAGAGACAGAGAACTCCTTAAAAAGAGTTGAGAATAAGGGAAGATTTCATTCTTCTGGAAAATCAGGAATGACTTCTTGGAGAAGATAGGTAACATTTTATCTGGGTCCAAATAATTTGTACATTAGAAGAAAGGGGGGGGGTGGCTCGGCGCCTGTGGCTCAACGGGCTAAGGCGCCAGCCACATACACCTGAGCTGGCGGGTTCGAATCCAGCCCGGACCCGCCAAACAACAATGATGACTGCAACCAAAGCATGACTGGGCGTTGTAGCGGGCGCCTGTAGTCCCAGCTACTTGGGAGGTGGAGGCAAGAGACTCGCTTGAGCCCAGGAATTGGAGGTTGCTGTGAGCTGTGATGCCATGGCACTCTCTCCAGGGTGACAGCTTGAGGCTGTCTCAAAAAAAAAAAAAATACTCAAATAGTCAAAAAGCACACACACAGATGCTCGACATCATTTGCTACAACAGAAGAACAAATCAAAACTACATTGAGATAATCACTTCACACCCACTAGGATGACTACAATAAAAAATCTGACAGACAATAAGTGATAGTAAGATGCAGAGAAAGTGGAACCCTCATACATGGCTGGTGAGAATGTTAAATGGTATAGTTGCTTTGTAAAGTGGTCAGTTCCTCAAAAGGTTAAAAACACAGATGACCCAAAAATTCTACCCCAGACATACACCTAAGAAAACTAAAAACATTATATCCACACAAACGCTTGTACACAAATATTGATAAAATATGAATTACTCATAAAATCCAAAGTGGAAACAACCTAAATGTCACCTAAATGATGCATGAATAAACAAAATATGGTATATATTAATAGATACAATAAAAGATCATTCAACCATGCAAAGTACTGAAGTACAGATGCATGCTGCAATGTGGATAAACATTATGCTACACGAAAGAAGTCAGTCACAAAAACCCATGTTATATGATTCCATTTATATTTAATGTTCAGATTAGGGAAATCTATCGAGACAGAAAGCAGATTATAGGTTGTCATGGATGAGGTTAGTTGATGGGAAATGAAGAATGACTGATAATGAGTATGAGGTATCTTTATGGGGTGATAAAAATGTTCTAAAATTGATTGTGGTGATGACTGCACAACTCTTGTGAATATACTACAAGCTACTGAATTGTATACTAGTCTAAATGGTGAATTACATACTGCCTGGCATATAGTAAAGACTCAACAAACAATGATAAATTTATTATTCTGCCCTTTCCTCTTCCTGATGTCATCCTAACTTAGGCCAGAATCGCCTCTAACACTAATGGTGCAGAGTATGTTAGGCTCCAGCCAGGTGTGTTGGCTCACACCTGTAATCCTAGCACTCCTCTGAGAGGTTGAGGCAGATGGATTGCTTGAGCTCAGGAGTTCAAGACCAGTCTGAGTAAGAACGAGAGAATATGTCAGACTTATTGCAAGGGGATCATTTCATGTTCAGTGGAGGGTCACAGGTGAGTCCTGAATGCTAATATTCAAAGACTGAGTCTTCCTCCAATACTCAGATAACTAACATGTAATTCTTAGCATAGAAAGAAAATAACAGCTTCAATTTATTGAACCCTTTACTATGTCCCCAGGTTCTGTGCCAGGAACTTTACAGCTACTCTCCTCACAAGAACCATAATAGGCTGTTATGTTATTATTCCTATTTAATAAATGAAGAAACTGAGCCTTAGAGAAGTTATATAAATTGTGTGATGTGACAGCGGTAGTCAGTGACAAGTGGACAGTTCAACTCCAAGGCTCGTACTCTTTCTCCATGGGATTACACGGCTTCATGGTGCCTTCTTTTCTCTATTTTACCCATGCTTTATAACTCAGGCAGCCTGATTTTCACTGATCTTGCTTTCCCCTATGTGTTCTAACAATGTCTAGTTTACATCAAATTTGTTGATATTTCCTTTCGCATGGTCTTGTATATTCTTAGATTGTTTCATGTGTATACTCTTTTTTTTCCTTAAGAGACAGAGTCTCACTTTATCGCCCTCGGTAGAGTGCCGTGGCATCACAGCTCACAGCAACCTCCAAGTCCTAGGCTTAGGCGATTCTCTTGCCTCAGCCTCCTGAGTAGCTGGACTACAGGCGCCTGCCTCAATGCCTGGCTATTTTTTGTTGCAGTTTGGCTGGGGTCGGGTTCAAACTTGCCACCCCTGGTATATGGGGCCAGCACCCTACCCAGTGAGCCACAGATGTCGCCCACATGTGTATAATCTTCAACATGGCATAGAAAGTGCATGGATGTTAAGCTGTCTCTCCAAGCAGGAAAAAGGTTATTGAAGGACAGTCACCATGTCTTCCAGATTTCTTTATTCTTTATACAGAAAAAGTACTTATGGTCACCTAGGCTGGCCTATGGCTGGAGGACCATCCCCTCTTGAAAATGGTTCTCACAGACACCAAACTCTCTGCCTGTGGGTTGAAAACGTCCCCCTTAAGAACAAGACCCTGATCACCTCATTACCGCCCCATCCTAGTGTAGCATGCAGGAGCAGAATTAAGATGACTGGGTCAACATTTACTCTACTCAGAGACACATCAAGGACAGCTTCCCCATAGGGACCCCAAGTCCACCTTCTCTCACTTCCTTGTCAAGAAGGCTGGCAAAGAACTTAAAGAGGTTATTGGCCCTGCCTGTGGCCTGAGACCGTGTGGCATCATGCTTGTTAGTGTAGGACCCCTCTTTTCACTACAGAACCTGCGTATCACCAAATTCAAAAGGTAGAGGGGCAAACTCTTAAGAATATGTTACTCTGTTATCTGCAGACCCACCAAAAATCTGTTTGAACCTCCTCTACTTCCCCTCTCCTAAGGAAAGGGGAAGGAAGTGAGGGGAGTAGTGACCTGCTTATAACTATCTAGATTACTTTTGATTTGTCCTGTAACTATCCTGAGCTCCCCCACTTTCCACTCCTCCCCTGCCCCCATCATAACCAACGCAGTACACTTTCAGCTCTAAGGATCCTCTGGGGCAGGGCTGGCAACAAGAGGAAGGAGCCTGCCCTCTTTGCCTTGTGGCCAGCTATGTTACTTAGTTGGGCAAACTTGGTCCTCTGTGTTCCCCATTTCTACACCTGCTTGCCTCTCCCCTGCCTTTTCTTCAAGATGTTAAAAACGTGCAATAAAAAACAAATACAAAATGCTGTAATTAATAGCCAATTCCAAGCCAACCCAGCATCTCTACTAATAACGCTCAACACTTGCAAAACGAACAATAAATTCTGCCCTTCTCTGGTTCTGAGGTGGTCTCTTTTATATATATATAGTGTGTGTATGTATGTGGGTAAGAGTGTCTACATATATATTTATTTTCCTTTATTTCCCATCTAGGGAGGGGCAGAATAATGAACTGCGTGCGTCAGGGAAGATGAATCTGAGATACTAGGGAGCAGCGCAGTAAAAAGATTAAAGTGTTATTATTGTTGGGTTTTTTTCCCCCATGGTCCATTGTGACAGCTCGACCGTCATCTGTAAAAAATGTCTCAGCGAAAGATAATCATCGGAAACTCAATAAAGCGTCAGGGGGAGCCTCAGCCCCCATCAATCACTGGGTGCCTGGAAAATTTCAGCCCTCTGTCTCCCTTCCTGCTATCCATATAAATGTCTCTAATATATTTTGTGTGGTGTGTGGGACCCATCCCTGATTTGGAACTTTTGATGAAAAAATATTTATACACGAAATATGTAAATCAGTTAAAAATCACAAGACTAGTTCTTTGCCACCCCATCCCACTTTTTCTTATTTTTATAAATGCACCAAATTTATTCTTTTTAATAAAACATGTCAACTAGTCTATCTCCCTCTCCTAGGAGATACACACACACATGCATTTGGAGGGTTAAAAGGGTGGAAACAATTAACCCAACTGGCTGATATACTTAATCTTGCAGTTGGCCAAAATGCCTGATGAAGTGACAGTGCACTCTATGGTGGCCCGCACTACTGAGAAATGACATGTAGAACCACTGGCCCCGGAGTGTGACAGGCTCTGAATGAGCCTGGACAAGCATGAAAAAGTCAGGGACATTATTAAAAATAATATCTTGCCTAAACAGCTTTTGGCCTGGCAGATTCCCAAGCCTTTGAACAAGCCGGAGGTTCTAAGCTGACTAGATATGGGACACACACAGGTTGATGCAGCTGCTGGATTCTATACAAGAGCAGGAGACAGTTCTGCTGGCATCCAGCTTTATTGCTCTGCCTCAGTTTCCTTCAGTGCTTAATCATAGCTGTAAATACTTAGTAGTATCAATAAGTGTCACCTGCTACTGCTGCAGCTATCATCACTGCCATCTCATCATTACCTCCCCCTGCTTCTCCACCCTGGAATGAACCAGTTCCTGCAGCATCCTCTTCTCTGGGACCTTCGAGACTCCTCTCTGTCCAGATAAAGTCCAAGTGTCTTGATCTGGCCCTTGCCTATTAATGCTGCATCTTTACTGCTCATCACTTTCGAAATGAATTTTCTGCTACGTGGATACTTCACCCTAACATGTTTGCCTACCAGCCTGAAATATAATTTTCCGTTTCCCACCTCTGAATGTTCTGGACATAGGACACTTCCTCCTTCTCCACTCACACCCAACTGTGCTGGCCTATCAGTCCTTCATATAGCTATCTAAAACATTCCTATACTTTAAGCCTCAAATAACATTTTATTTCCTTGACAATTTCAGTTAGAGATTCTCTTCTCTGAACTCTTTGACAGTACTTGTTCCATATGCCTCCAACTGGACCCTTGTCAAATAGTGTCTTGGTAATGTTTTCAATCTTTATTATAACTAATTACTGTTCTCGTTAGCACCTTATTTGCACAATGCCCTGTATTTTTGAAAGAGCTTTCCTAAGTACTTCATTTTGGGCCTTGTAATAAGTACATGGGTTGGGAAACAGTAGTATCTACAGATGAGAAATCAAGCTCAGAGAGAGAAAAGAATTGCCCAAGGCCACACAGGTGATGGCTAAGCCATTCCTTGAATTTAAATATTCAGCTTTTGAAAATAATACTTTGCTACCACAGAAAAACACTTGGACGGCTGTGTCAAAGACTGTGAATAAAGTTCCATAAGAATATGATGAGGATTATGAAGAAACAGAGGTTTATAGTAATGGAATTTCTTCTATGTTTTAGGTTAGGGATAAATATACTACCTCTTACTCTCCCAATAACCTTTATTTTGCAAGTCAGGAGATAGAGCCTCTAAGAGGTGCCGAAAATTGCTCCAGGTATCTCAGCTATTGTTCTGCACACCCATAATACCATGCCTTAAGCACACAGCCTCTCTAGGAGTAAAGCTGAAAGCGGCAAAATAAAGTCTTCTTCAGAAGTGAAGGCCCAGATGAGTTTTTCTTTTTTGAGACAGAGTCTCAAGCAATTGCCCTGGGTAGAGTGCCGTAACATCACAGCTCACGGCAACCTCAAACTCTTGGGCTTAAGTAATTCTCTTGTGCCTGCCACAATGCCTAATAGCAATAGCTAATTTTTTTTTGTTGTTGCTACAGTTGTCATTGTTGTTTTTAGCTGGCCTGGGCCAGATTCGAACCCATCTGCCTGGGTGTATGTGTCCGGCGCCCTAGCCACTGAACTATGGGCTCCGCCCCAGATGAGTTTTTTATGCAGTTCAAGTACAAGAGTTCAACTAACACCCACAGCCTAGATCAAGCTACTCAAAGAGTGTGAGCCTGTTAGAAATGCATCATCTCCCATCCCAGACCTACTCAGTCAAGATCTCTGAGGGTCAGGGTCCAGGAATCCGTACTTTAATAAGCTCTCTGGGATATTCGTATTTCTTTGGAAACCTTATTGTTCTCATCTGAGTCAATGCTCTCCAAGGACACACAGTCTCTGCTATGCCTGGGTAAGGCTGGGCACGCAGGGGGTGCTGGGTGGTTAACTTAAATATACTGAGTAGATGAGATAGTCAGCATGTCCTGAAGAGGGGGAGAAATATTATAGACAGCAGTTCCATTACCGCCAGCAGGGAGTCCTAGCCATCTCCTGAACTCCAGGGCACTTGTCCACTGGTTTGTGATGAGCCAGCTTGCACCGTCTTGTCCCCCATCTGAAGACACAGAGATGGGAGGTCAGCTGGAGCAGGCCAGGACCTACAGCCCTTGTAGCTGTGGGAAGGGGGCATTCAGCCTGGTGGGGTCGGCCCTGGTAATTCTAGCTTGGTAAGCCAGGTCCTCTAACCCCAAAATGGCCCTATGCCAATCCAGCTTCTTTACAACTCATCTTTATTCAGCTGCCTCTTGGAGATGAGAAGAGAAGCTGATTTATGGCCTGATCTGGCCATGTTTCTACTGTGTTTTATTGTTTTAATTGTACATATGAAAGGCACTCAGAATGCTTGCTTGCATTTCTGACAGCTTCAGACACCCAAAGTTTATAACAGTTACAAGCAGCCAGCGGCATCTTCAGCTGGGTGACTTATTTACTGTTACCATTAATTTACTGCCTCCTCCACTGGAGGGTTAGGGCCCATCACCCATCAGCCAGCCACAAGTGGAACTCTCCTGGAGTGGGCATGGGTGGGGCTCAAGGCACTGAATGGAATGTGGTCGAGATCAGGGAGTGAGATGGCAGAGGTCCAGCTAGAACCCCATATCTTCCTCTATATTTACTCCATTTGTGTGTCTCTGCTCATGCTGTGGTCCCCTGCTTAAAATATCTTCCCTTTCTTCCCCTCCTCTTCACCTTTCAGAGCCGAACTCGAATCCTATTAAGAACATTACATGCTCTGATGGTAAGCCCAGAGCTTCTAGAACAGTGGTTCTCAACCTTCTTAATGCCACAGCCCTTTAATACAGTTCCTATGGGTCATGACCCACAGGTTGAGAACCACTGTTCTAGAACCTTAGAAGTCACATGGCTAACTGGAGGCCAGATGATCCAATGACCCAGGGCAAGAATCCCCCTTATAGAATCCCTGATGGGCAGACATTTAGCCTGTTAAAGTTATCCCTTTGTGTGTTGAGTTGCTCCATACCTCCTAGGCAGACTTTGGGGTCTACTTTACACTGAGCTAAAACTCATCTCCATAGAGGAATTCTTCATTACATGTCTCTGTGCTTTACATATATACAATTATCTCTAATCATCCTAATAACCCTATGAGATGGGTATTGTTAGCCATATGTTACAGATGAGAAAACTGAGTATCAGGGACTTTAAGTCATTTACTCAAGATCACACACCTAATAAGAGACAGAGCTTAGATGAACCACTCGATGGCTAGCACTGAAGCCCCACCTTTCTCCAGGAAAACCTCAGTGCTTCTGAAGATGCCACTCTGAGGGCTGGAAAGATTGGAAAGAACAATCAGGCCAACAAGATTTCCATACCAAGCATCCTTGAGTCACCTGCACCAACAAGACTGCCCTGCACCCCAAAACATGAACCTTGAAAGAGTAGAAGATACTGTAATAGACCCAGCTGAGTAGGCTTTTTGCTAAGGAGCAATGCTCATATGTAAAATAGGAAAAGGGTTTCACTAAGAATAGGGTAACTGGGGCGGTGCCTGTAGCTCAGTGGGTAGGGCGCTGGCCCCATATACCAAGGGTGGCCAGTTCAAACCCCCCGCCCTGGCCAAACTGCAACAACAAAAAAAAAAAAGCCAGGCATTATGGTGGGCACCTATAGTCCCAGCTACTCGGGAGGCTGAGGCAAGAGAATTGCCTAAGCCCAGGAGTTGGAGGTTGCTGTGAGCCGTGTGACACCATGGCACTCTACCAAAGGCAATAAAGTGAGACTCTATCTCTACAAAAAAAAAAAAAAAAAAGAATAGGGTAACTGATGACACAGTCTCAGTAAGGAAGGCAAAAAAGTTTCTTTCCTCCCTAGGCTGTGTCTGTTCTGAGCAGGAAGAACAGAAAGGTGTCTCTGATATCTTTTAGTTTCCTTGCCTGGATCTTCTTCCCTCCTCACACTTCAAATGCTAGTCCCCTGAGTAAGAAACTTGTCCTTCTACCTCCTCACTTTACATCCTTCCATTGAACAATTTCAGTCACACCAAGCAAAGGCTGGTGACTCCTAAATCTCCATCTCCTGCCAGATTCCTACTACTTTGAGCTCCAGACCCATGCAACCAACTGTCGACCCAAATCAGAAACAAAGGTATCAGGATGAGTGCCTTCTTTTACATCTATTTTCACAATCCACTGAGTATTCAGTCTCCTCCTAACATTTACCTAATATCTATTCTCTCCATTCCCAAACATCACCTTTAAGAATCTCTGGAAATGGGCAGCGCCTGAGGCTCAGAGGAGTAGGGCGCCGGTCCCATATGCTGCAGGTGGCGGGTTCAAACCCAGCCCCAGCCAAAAAAAAAAAAAAAAAATCTCTGGAAATGGAAAAAGGACAAGATGGCTGACTGGAGCCAGCTTTCCACAGAGGCTCCCATCCAGAAGTAGAGTTAAAGGACAGAAGTTTAGCAAGAAAGCAGATGGTTCAGATCTGAGCCAAGAGAGAAGGTTGAAGAACACACATCAACCCTGACGAGGTGAGTTGCGACCCCAAGGATACAAACAAAAGGTACAAAATCCATCGCCAAGCGGATAGAAGTCCCCTCCCCCATGAAAATGGCTCACAGCATACTCCATACAAACAAGCAAGCAGAGTTCAAATAACCCCCCATTTTATCCCACAGGAGAGACCCTCTAAAAACCAGACCTCCTTTCCCTACTAGGGTGCCATGGCACTCTCCTGCCAGACATAAAACTGTATATATTCTCTACCTGCAATTGTGAACTCCTAGCACTCCCCTCCACTCTCACCCTGAGGTCTGGAAGCCTGTCCCCCATGGAGTCCAGATTCTTGGGTATTTTCTCAAGGGGTGTGGATGGGGCATGGGCTGTTGCTGATCAGTGCTGATTCTCTCCACGGTCAACTGAGAGGGAACTGCACAAGAGAGGCGTGCCCTGAGGCACAGAGCAGAAGCCGCAGCAACAGGAACAATAGGGTTCACACCCCTGGGGATATTGTGAAAGGACATTCCCAGTCTCTCTGGGCATCTTCTCTGGTGGCAGCCCCTGGCAGAACAGATCTGGGACAGAAATGCAGGCTCCATGAGTAAAGGGTATGCCCGAGGCAGTACCAGCTGGGGTGAAGCATGGGGACTAGAATATGCATGCGCAGAGACAGCAGACTCACAGGGCGGGGCTGACCCAGAGGACTGCTTCACTGAGCCTCAGACGCACCCAGACCTCAGTGGATCATAGCTGAGACAAAGGCTGGGAGACAGAGGCTGGAACTGACAGCTAAGTGAGAGTTCTGACCGAGGACTATCCATAGTAGTACCCTGGGTATGTGGTTGTGGGAGGGTTTAATTTTCCTTTTCCAATTGTTGCCTGTAGGGGGCAGGGTGACTCAATTACTGGTATTTCTCCACAGCTAAGACTTCAACCCAGAGTAACTGATTCACTAGGGTAAGACAGAGACCAGCTGAAAATAAAACAGAACCACTTAGCCCCACTACACCAAGAAGGTCCCCAGTTTCTCAGACCATAGCACTGTATGGGTCCTTGGCAAAGCTCTAGGGAAAAAGGTACAGACACCAGTCCCAGCTTTTGGGAAAAGGACTGGCCAATCACTACTCATGGAGCCCCCAACCCAACTTCTCCTTATCTGCTCATCTAGCCAAATGGTATAAAATAATCATGGGGCGGAACAAGGGGAAAAACTCTGGTAACATGAATAACCAGAGCAGATGAACTCCCCCCCGCAATGGAACAATTTGGCAGACATAACTGAAGATCCCATTCATAAACAGATGGCTGAGATGTCATAAACCAAAATCAGAATTTGGATTCCAAATAAGATCAATAGAATAGAGGTAAAGTTGGAATTAGAAATTCAAGGAGCATTTCAAAAGTTGTCTCAAGAATTCAACGAATTCAAAGACAGAATCACCAAAGATTTTGACACATTGAGACAAGAATTTGCAGCCTTCAATGATCTGAGAAATACAGTAGAATCCCTCAGTAATGGAACGGAGCAAGCAGAAGAAAGGATTTCTGACACTGAAGACAAAGCTTTCAAATGCTCTCAAATTCTCAAAGAGGAAGAGAAATGGAGAGTAAAAACAGATCATTCTCTCAGAGAGCTCTGGGATAATTCAAAGAAAACCAATATTCGCCTTCTAGGGATCCCTGAAGGAGACAAAGTGCCTTTGCAAGGCACAGAGGCTCTTCTTCATGAGATTATGAAAAAGAACTTTCCAGACATGCCAAGAGATTCTGAAATTCAAATAGCAGACAGTTTCAGAACCCCGGCAAGACTCAACCCAAATAAGACATCCCCTACGTGCATCATAATTAACTTCACTAAAGTTAATATGAAGGAGAAAATTCTGAAAGCAGCCAGACGTAAGAAAATAACCTACAAGGGGAAGAATATTAGAATAACTGCAGATCTCTCTGCTGAAACCTTTCAAGATAGAAGAGGGTGGTCAACTTTTAATATGCAAAAACAAATTAACTTTGAACCCAGGATCCTGTATCCAGCTTACCTGAGTTTCATTTATGATGGAGAAATTAAATAATTTAATGACATTCACATGTTGAAGTTATTTGCCATAACTAAACCAGCTCTCCAGGATATTCTCAGACCTATCCTCCATAATGACCAGCGCAATCCTCCACCATAAAAGTAAAGTCACTCAGAAACTTTTGATCAAATTCCAACTTCCACAGTGGTGAAAGGATTAAAAATGTCCACTGGGGCAGTGCCTGGGGCTCAAAGGAGTAGGATGCCGGCCCCATATGCTGGAGGTGGTGGGTTCAAACCCAGCCCCAGCCAAAAACTGCCAAAAAAAAAAAATTCACTGGACTTTCGAAAAACTCTATACCCAAAATTCTACCAGACTTATCACTATTCTCAATTAATGTGAATGGCTTAAATTATCCTCTAAAGAAGCACAGGTTGTCTGACTGGATACAAAAACTCAGGCCAGATATCTGCTGCATACAAGAATCTCATCGTACCTTAAAAGATAAATACAGACTCAGGGTGAAGGGATGGTCATCTATACTTCAGGCAAATGGAAAGCAGAAAAAAGCAGGTGCTGCAATTTTATTCACAGATACAATAGGCTTTAAACCAACAAAAGTAAGAAAGGATAAGGATGGACCCTTCATATTTGTTAAGGGTAATACTCAATATGATGAGATTTCAATTATTAATATTTATGCACCCAACCAGAATGTGCCTCAATTTATAAGAGAAACTCTAACAGACATGAGCAACTTGATTTCCTCCAGCTCCATAGTAGT
>CAUYRH010097518.1:0-16770 GCA_963574655.1 Perodicticus potto
CCAGAAAGGTGATCCCAGGAGGAGTTAGCCAAAAAAAAGAAAACAACAAAAACATGCTGTTGAGGTTTTCAGCTTTAAGATATCTTTGGACAACTTTTATTTTTTATTTTTTTCATTAGAAGTGACCAAATTAAGATGCTAAGACCTCTGAGACCAGATCTTTATCCTGTCTCTACCCACTTGCCAACAACTCAGAGAATGGATCATGTGCTCCTTGTGTTGAGTGGACCATATAATTGCTCTCCTACCTTCTTAAAGAAAATTATGTTTTTGCCACTAATTTAGCAGTATGAAACTCATCTCATTACCCTTTTCTGGGTCCGAAGCTGCTATGTCTAAAATGCCATCTCCTCATACTTTGCAACAGTCTATGCCGGAGAAATCTTGAATAGCTTATGTACAAGACTCTGAAAATTTTATATAATTTGAAACCTTGCTTCGTTGGTTTGGGGCACCCTGGCCACCCCATCTGGCTGTGAGAGCTCTCTACAGTCTTTGAGCTGGCAGTGTACTGAAAATCTTTTAAAGTTTCTTTCCCTGCCCAGTCTCCACTTTTTGGCGAGGTTTCTCTAAGTGAGGCCTCTTAGGTGTACATCCTGCAGCTTATTGGCTTAAAATGTACTCTCCTTTGGTATGGTCTCTTTGGGGCCAATGGGGAGAAATAAAACCAGTAGTGCAACTGTCTTGATACTGAATATTGACATGTGTCTTTTTGAAATAAAGAAACAGTCCCTCCAAAAAAAAAATTATGGATTATTAATTTTGGGAAGTTTTAATTTAATATTTTTAGACCACTGTTGACTTGGGTAACTGAAACCATGGAAAGTAAAACCTCAGATAAGCAGGGACTAATGTAAACATTTTTATTGTTCCATTTGAAATCTTCTGTGGTTTCTGTTTTTATCATATTTTTTAGAGTTATAGTTGATCCTGTGTATCTGCAGGGGATTAATTCTAGGCCTCCCAAATATACTAAAACCTGTGAATAATCAAGTCTTTGTATAAGATGGCCTAGTACAAACAGCCCTCCGTAACTACCATGGATTTTGCATCCCTCGAGTCAGCTAGTAGCAGATTGATACTCAGATGTGAAGGGTGAACTGCACGTATTTTCCATGGCTAGTTGAATCCAGGGATGTAGAATCTATGGGTATGGAGGTCAAACTGTATTTTGTTAGTGGTGGTGGTTCTAGGGATTGTAGTATGCATCTTAACTCATCACATTATGCTTCAGAATAATATTCACTTAATTCTGATAAATATAGAAACTTTCCTCTAATAAATCTTTCCCTTTACCATCTTTTGTGCTGTTGATGTCAGATGTATCGTAAAAGGCCAAAGATTCATGCGATCTGAAGAGAAACCAGAGTATTGATGTCAGATATATTGTATTTATTTGTTATAAACCCAGTAATTATTGCCTACACTTTTTTTTTTTTTTAAATCTAAGAGACAGTCTATCTCTGTAGTTCAGGCCGAACTGGAGTAATGCAGTAGTGCAGTGCTTACTATATTCTTGAATTCCTTGACTCATACAATCCTCCTGCCTCAGCCTCTTGAGCAACTGGGACTGCAGATATGTGCCAGCACAGTGGCTAATTTTTCTATTTTCTATAGAGACAGAGTCTTGGTTTTGCTCATGCTGGTCTTGAACTCCTGGCTTCAAGCTATCCTCTTAGCTTTAAGCTATCCTCCTGTTTTGGCTTCTTAGGATGGTAGGATTACAGGCACTATGACTGGCCTGTTGCCCATATGTGTACATTTTATTGTCTTTTATAAAAGTTAAGAGAAATATTGAGATAAATTTTTATAGACGTTTTTATATTTATCCATATTTTTACTGTATGTGGCCCTCTTGATGTTTTTCTCTGAATTTGAGTTATGTTCTGGTGTGTGTGTCATTTAGCCTGAACTACTTCCTTTAGTATTTCTTTTATGATTGTCCTACTAGGGGAACACTCATTTAATGGCATAGAATCATCTGTTGCCCAATTCTAGAATCTCAAATAAAAGCCAATGAAAATTAAAAAAAGATTGGTCTACTAGCAATGAGTTCACAATGTTTTTATTTCATCATTTTTAAAGAATAATTTTGCTGGGTTTAGAATTCTTTGATAGTTTTTTATTTTCTTCACCAAGTAGAATATATTATCCCACTATTTTCTGGCCTTTGTTGTTTTTGATTGTCAATTTTTAATCTTATACATTTCCTTGTATGTAAAGAAACACCTTTTTTGGCTGCTCTTAAGATTTTTCTCTTTCAGTAGTTTGCAAGATTTTTCTCTTTCAGTAGTTTGCATTATACCCATGTATGCATCTCTTTGTATTTATCTCAGAGTTCATTGATGTCCTTGGATTTGTGTGTTACTTAAAAAGTTTTGGCCACTATACCTTCCCTTATCTTTTATTTCCTTTTTTCTCCCTTTTCTTGTCTGATTCATCTATCAGATGTATTTTTATTCACTTGATTTTACATTGGAGATCACCAGGCTTTGCTCACTTTTTAACTTTTTTCTATTCTTTAAATTGAATAATTTTCAATTTCATTATTTCTTTTGTCTGTTTTTCAAATCTGCTCTTGAGTGTTTCTAGTGAATTTTTTAATTTAGTTACTGTGCGTTTAAGTTAGAGTACTCCCATTTTTCCCCTTTTTTATAATTTCCATCTTTTTAATCAGTGTTCTGGCTTTATTGAATTATTGTCTTCTTGTTTTTCCTTAATTTTGAAACATGGCATCTTTTGGTTCCTTGACCAATTTATAATTGTTGCTTTTAAATCTTTGTTAAATCTAACATCTGACAAAATGAGAGAGAGTTTCTATTGACTGCCTTTTAAAAAAGTTGTATTGATGATTGCTTTTTATTCTTTGTGTGTCTGGTCTGTGTGTGTGTGTTTTAATACTGGAAATTTTAGCTAATATCTTGTAGCAAGTATATTATTGATCCACCATAGGAAAAAAACCTTTTCCCTTGCTTTCATGCTATATCAATCAAAACAGAAGATGTCTGTGCCAAATGTGTGGCTTTTTAAAACCACACATACCAAGTAAGCAATCAGTTCTGTAGGGGACACATGCCTAATATCCTCTAAGTCAGTTCACTTCTGACACTATCTACCTAGAGAGAGCATCGCATCACACTTGTTGAGGGTTGAGTCCCACTAGACTACACCTGACTTCCAGTGCCAATCACAGTCTCTGGGTTATTTTACCAGTGCTTCTGATGGACTGACTATAAATAATTGTTCCCATAGCCCCCTCCTTGGGTTCAATTAATTTGCTAGAGTAGGTCACAGAACTCAGGGAAACCTATTTACTTGTCTTTTACAGAGGATATTTTAAAGGCCACAGATGAAGAGGTATATAGGACTAGGTATAGGAAAAGGGGAATGGGTCTTCTCTGATCTCCCAGTCTCGAGGAAAGCTATCTGAAAACTCTCCAAACCCATTCATTTTAGGTTTCACTAGAAGCTTCATTACGTAATAGAAGCTTCATTACGTAATCATGATTGTTTAAACCATTCACCATTGGTAATTTTGAGCCCCTTTTCTCTCCCTGGAGATTGGAGGTGGGGGGGAAAGTCATAAACCTGTAATCATGCCTTCCTTGGCCTTTCCAGTCATTAGCTCCTGTCCTGAAGCTGGGGGGAGGGGAGGAACAGTGAATTCATTAGCATACAAAAAGATACCACTTTGGAGATTCTAGGCATTTTAGCAGTTGTATGTCAGGAAGAGGGTGGGGCACAAAGACCAAATATATATTTCCGATGTCACATATATATCCCGTTTGAAATGTTATCATTGTTATTGTTATGTGAAGTCTATTATTTCTCCAAATGTGAATGTGCGGTTGCTTATCTGTTCTCATTTTTTTTCTTTTTATTTAAACGCATGGGGGCTATACCTTTATCTGCCTTGCCTACTGTTAAGGCAAAGTTTGGTTAGAAGTTGTGCTCAAACCTTTTTAGATGGCAATTCATTGTTGATAAATTTCTTTGTGGGCTGGGGAACATTCCATGTTCTGGCTGTTTTCACCTCTGCCTTGTCTTTTGGGAAGTTGTATGTGTCTCTCTCTCCTGTGTATCTGTATAGGCATTGTGGATAACTTACGCCCAATTCAGTCTCTGGTGTATGTGTACATAGGCTTTGGTCAAGCTTAGGGTATGTGAAGACCTCAGGAGTTTGAAGTTGCTCTGAGCTAGGCTGATGCCAGGGCACACTAGCCTAGGGCAACAGAGTGAGACTCTGTCTCAAAAAACAAAACAAAACAAAACAAACTCTTTAGTGGTTTTATACCTTACTTTCAGTAGAAGCGAAACAGATTTGCCGTGGTCATTATGGCTTTCTTTATACCTTTCAGCTCCCTCCTCATTTTTCTGCTCTTATACTAGTTTCATTGCAGTTCCCCTAATATACCAAGAATATTTCTATGCCAGTCCCTTGCAGTAACTCGTTGCATTGTCTGGGATGCTTTTTCTTTAGATTCACGTATACATGTCCTCAGTACTTTGAGCCTCTCTTGAAATGTTACCTTCCCTTCCCACCTTATTATCATGAATTGCAAGTTCCTAACCAACATTTACTTTTACATACACCTAGTAACACTATTGGTGTTCTTTGACTTAGCATTTTAAGTGAAAAATTTAAGTTGAAAGTGCATTTTAAACTTAAAGTATTTTCAAGTTACAATAGATTATCTGGATGTAACCTCAATGTGATTGGGGGAGCATACTAAGTGCATATTGCTTTAGTGCCTTTGTAAAGTTGAAAAATTATAAATCAAATTATTTTAAGTTGGGGACTATCTGTACTTAATTTTCCCCCCAGTCACTTTATATCATCTGATATATACTGACTTTATTATTACCTGTCTATTAAATTGTAATATAAGCTTCACTGAAAGACTTCGTTTTGTTTTCTGTATCTCCAGGGACATAACTGTGCCTCCTATAGAATAGGCGATTATGAAACATTTATTATGTGACTGAATGGGCACAGACTTTTTATTCTAGGTAGAATAGTCAGTGGAAAGACAATGTTTCAGTTGTGGCCGATATATATATTTTATGTATATATTCAGTATGACATAATTATAAGTAGGCAAGTACAACATTACATGTACATGCATAATGTGTTTTCAAGTAGGAATTGATGTTGACTTAATTTTGCTTGCAGAAGTCTAGAAATGTTTCATTGAGAATGAGATCTTTGAGCTAGGCAAAGGAGGACTAGAAATCTTCTGGGAGGTAAAGGAAGATGGTGGAAGAATTGTGAAATTGCTCATGTCCAAGAAAATCAGAAGAAAGAAAACTAAGAAGATAATGGCTCTATCATGATAGAATAAAGTCTATTGGGAAAATCTTTCAACTATTGGTATAAGAGACATTTTCTACCTAAGACAGTTAAATTTTGACCTCTTAAAAGAAAACAAACTAGGAACGTGTGATGAACATGAGTATATGAAGATATCTGGAGACTACTTTGATACTGTGAAAGACTTTGAACTTTTGTACACCTAGTGGAGCACAGATTGTCACCTATTTTCCCACATTGCATTCTTTATTGATTTTACTAGGGTTGAATAGGGATGGCTGGGGAGAGAATAAATTGATCATAATCTTTAATATGGAGCAGAGAACAGGAGGAACTCCAAAGGTATCATTCTGGAAAATTTGTATCTAAATGCAAATGTTTCATTTGCAAAGTCCTTTGTAGTTTAAAAACTAAGAATGTATGTATATGTCTAACTTGATTGGTCATTTGAACCTTATCAAAACCATGTGAAGCAAGAATATTAGAGGATAATAAATACATTTTATAGATTAAAAAAACTGAAGTTCAAAAACTGTTTAGAATTTGTCCTGTGTTTCCTATGTTAAGTAAGGAACCGTGAATCTACAGTCAGGTCTTCTGATTCTCAAGTTTAGGAGAAAGGAGACTAAATCTAATCTCAAAAGCAAGAGTGAAAAGAATAAATAAGATTGCTGAAAAGTAGGATTCCCTCTAGTTACTTTTCAGTGAAGACTATTATGGATAGGTTTTCTTTCAATTAAAAAAAAAATTATACTTAAGAATAGGAGAGGAGCAGAGATACAAAGATAAATATGCTTGGTCTACCTCACTAACCACCTGTACTTCTGAGCTCACTGTCTAGTTCAAGAAACAGACATACAAACAGATCATTACAATACACCATGAGTAATGATTTGAGATATAATATTAACTTCCATTTATATAAGATTTTTATTATAGGTTAGAGCATGTTAATATTTTTATTTCTGGACACCTCTCTGGCTTTATCTTCCACTATTCCTAATATGTCTTCTTTGTTTTAGCTATTAAAATTACTTTGCTAATATAAGAATTAATTTCTTGTTTACTTTCAAAACTTTCGTCCTTCATTATCTCTTCCTCAATGCCTTCCCATGCCTGTAATTCTGGGGCTTTGTCATACCACTTGTAATACTGTTCTTGAATTAATTTCTGCACTGTTATACTATAAGATCTCTCAGGCTTGAGATGGTATCTTTTTTGACTTTTAGGCCTCAGGGCCCAGCTCAGTGCTTGAGAATTAGTAGGTGCTTGATAAAAGTTTATTGGATCAGGTGAGTTGTCTAACTGTAGCTTTACTACATTCCTTTGAGGTTAATTACCACTATTCCTATTTTACAGTTAACTACTCTGTTGTGTAGTTACTTATTTGGAGTCTTGCAGTTGGTAAATGTTACAGCTAGGATGCCATTTGTTTGCTTGTTTAGTACTTTATATAGTATGCTGTAGAAGAATATCCAGCCAATTGGAGGTAACAGATTATGCTGGTTTAGTCTACTCCTTGAATACTTAAGTACCTTATGGTAATGGAGAATAATAGAGAGAGTAAAAGTGTTTGGGGGTTCATTAAAAGTTTGCAGCAGAGTGAATTTTTTCCCACTTAAAATTTAGACATTTCCAGGCCTCTAATTTAGACTCATTAATGTTTTAACAATTTGGGTTTAGTAATCAAATTTTAATTATTAGTGATGACATTAACATAGGGAAGCTTTTCCAGTAAGAGGATCAGTGCAGTGATCTCGAAGAAACTACTTAACCCCACTTACTACCCTTATTATGTCATTTAATGAGAAGGTTGCTTCCTCAGCATATGTTTAATTCTCATTTGGAAGTTAGCAAATGAAAGAAAAGTTGGGTGATGAGTTTTTCTCATTTTTTTAAATCATAACTATTAAAAATGTGCATAAAAACACTTTCTGTAAAATATAATCTGATTCTTAACATTTCTAAAAAGTATAGATTTCAAGATCCACTATGGTTTTTTAAATGTACTGAAATGATAGTCTGGCTTGATTTATCATTTCTGTTTTGTTATAGCTTTGCATAAACAATAGTGCAATAATGCTTATGCAAATAATGTTTCTCAGATAATAGAAGATATTTTTATTAATGTCATTTTTATTAAAATTAATTCTATTTTCAATACTAATTTATTACTAATAGATTCCTATTTCTTTGCTGTATCACCACTGTGTTGAACCTAATGAAGTAAAATAAGTAATTTTTTCCATAAATTGAATTATTTTATTTACTTTGATCTTTAAAAACATTTTTTATGTTGGAGGATTGATCCTTTGGAAGGTATTTAAATTATATACATAATACATGTTTCAGTATATGTTCTTGAAAAGTTAACACAGTTTCATATAATTTTAAAAAAGATTTTATCCTCCCTAATGAAAAATTTACTTTTTACAGAGTTTTTTTTTTTTAATAGAAAAATGAGCTATAATGATAAAATGCCCTGAAATCACTAAGTGCCTTGGTTGCAGTGTTTCCAATTTCATGGCAAGAAAAAGTATGCCTGGTAGGGTTGAAAGGGATTAAACAGTTTTTTATTGAATTTGAGGTGGTAGGGATACAAAAATGGTGTTCCCTTATACTTTACATATCATTATGCTGCAAATAAGTTTGTTATATTTTTTCATTTATGTAGCTTTTGTTTTGTTTTTTGAGACAGAGCCTCAAGCTGTCACCCTGGATGTCACCCTGGATAGAGTGCTATGGCATCACAGCTCACAGCAACCTCCAATTCCTGGGCTCAAGCGAGTCTCCCGCCTCTGCCTCCCAAGTAACTGGGACTACAGTCGCCCGCCACAACACCTGGCCATTTTTTGGTTGCAGTCGTCATTGTTGTCTGGCGGGCCTGGGCTGGATTCGAACCTGCCAGCTCAGGTGTACGTAGCTGGCGCCCTAGCCGCTTGAGCCACAGGCGCTGAGCCATTTATGTAGCTTTTGAATGATAGCCTTTGATTCCTTTTCTCTCTCCCCTTCAAAACCTTTTTCCTATTTCTCTTTAGTCCAGATCAGACTGTATTTCTAAAGCAAAGTGATTTTTCACAGTGCTAGAAGATGGGATCACAATGACAAAAGTTGTAAAGTATCCAACTATTAAGTACATAGAAACAGTGGCTTGCCTGAGACTGGTCCTCCCTGGTTTGTTATGGCCGTATTTCTTCTACATATTTTTATGTAAAGGGGAGGATGAAAGAAGGATGTACTACAGGAATTAAAGAAAAAAGGACAGGAAGTAAGGAAGGGAAGAAGGAAAGCCAGACTCCAAAAGCAGTGTGTGTTAGTGGTAGTAGTAAAGGAAAGAGGAGAACATATTTGCATTTCCTCATCACTAAATGTGAATGGAAATATCTAGTCATTGCTTTTAAATTTCAGTACTGCTCTGATCCTTGGGGAAGAGATTGAAAAAGTGTGTAGTGTTAAGTCTGCCTTAAGATTCTTGATCTAAATAAGCCTGAAAGCCTGAAAGGAAATAATGGGAACTCAACCATGTTTAAGTTGCAGATCACTTTGTATTCTTCTGTTCCTCGGAGTCTTTCTTTTAAAACTCTAACAAATGTGTTTCATGTGCATCTATCTTAATAGCTTTTCAACTTGGGAAATCTCCATTGTAATTCACACTTAGTCTTCCTCTAAGGTGAAGTTTGTGGTAGAATAGGACTTCGTAAGATTGAGGGTAACTTAAAAAATGTATATTTAGCAATATATTTTTAAAATGCTCACGTTAAGTTAAATTCTCACATATAAATTGATCACTATTTTTTTGAGTTATGCAGACATGGGCTATGTTCCCTTTTTGCTACTTAATTGCTATGTGAGGATGTTAGAAATTACATCTGTAATAGCAATTTCCTCACCTGTAAAATGAAGATACTTATTTCATTTATGGATTATGTTGAAATAATATAAATAACATATATAATAGAGGTAACAAAAGCGTCTAGTACATAGTAGGTGTATGTGTTGTTTCTTATCTAGTTTGTTTTTTTCCCTCTCAATTATCTTTGTACAACTGTTCTGCAAGTAGTGGCAGAAGCTGTTAAATATTCTTATGTAGTTTACAGTAATTCATTGTTTAATTTTTTAAAAGCAGGGGTCAGAGATATGATCTGTATTATAAAAGACCTGAATATTAGTAGAAATGGATGAACTTATTAATTTTAATGTGCTTGTTTTGAAAATGATTTATTATGATTACCACTCAATCAACAATGCTACTAGAAAGCTGTTAGTAGCTTGAGTTTTTCTAAATGTGTTGATTTTTTTTTAAGACACAGTGATTTTTGATAGGACCATGTAGCATCTTTGGCCATGATTATTTAGGTAAACCACAACTAATTCATAAAGTGCTGTGGACCTTTTAATACCTACCAAAAGTGGGCAGGCTGTCAACTTGGAAGTTTCCATGTGAAACATATTCTTTCACTTGGCTCCTGAAAAACTCTCCTGTAGTACTCTGCATATTAGTTTATTTACTGAAGAGAAGGAATGGTTGAGTCAACTCAGAGGAGATAAATCTGTGGTAGGTGTTACAGGGCTGATTTTTAAACCACACAACATCTCCCTCTTCTAGTTTATTTTACCAGCTAATATGTAAATGTTATTGATGAAAATAGGATTGCTCATTCAGGGATATTTTAGACTTCTTTTCCATGAAGAACAGTGCTTTTGTTAAGAATAGCAAATTAATTTTATCACTGAGCAACTGAGTTCAAAGCTTTTAGACAGCGATTAAGTTCTTTAATCTGCGTTAAATTATGAGAAAAATAAAAATCCAGTGTTTAAAGGTTAATTTACAATGTTAAATTGTAACATCCAATGTTACCTTCTGTTTGATTAACTGAAATGAACATGTCACCTCCAACATCAGTTTTGAACAACATTGCATTGCCTTTAATGCAGGAGATCAGTGTAAACACCATATAGGTTCCAACCATGGCCCAGACTAGGCACCAGACTTACTACTTTTTACATGTCTTGATTAAGAAAGAGGAGGTTCCTATGCACTGTTAACTTTTTAAAATGGGCACATTTCCCAGTGCAAATATGATAGTTCTATACTAATCAGGATGGAGTCTTATCCTGCACTGAGACTTAACATTTTGGGCTTTCACCACATCATTGCTGCTTTCTACATAGTCAAAAATAGTTATAGAGTAAACCAACCCCAAAAGTCAATTGCAGGGTTTTATAGTGATGTACTGTGAAAAATTTGGTCATGTTTTTCATTATACAGAATGTTCTTTCCAAAGACATAAACAGAAAAAGCACATATGTTTGATTTTAAAAATAACTCTGCTTAGCTCTTTAAACTGCCAGAGACATTTGGATACTTTTAAGTGATCATCATTGTAATTACATGATAAACCTTCTATCTAAAGCGAGGCTGTGTTTGTAATTATTTTTCAATTGTCTCCCCTCACACCTTTAAAAACAATTTTAAAAAATGAGGTAGCACCATAGATAAAGGGATTTCTGGTGCACAATTGGATGATCTGGTAAACTCATCTTACTTATCTCTTTTCAAGAGACAAATTCTAAAGTACACTTTAGGAGCATACACTTATTAGAAGTATTAAGTCATAAAATGTATGGAAAATAAAAATGGCTTATCCTTTATGAATTTATATTCTATTTAACTCATGATTTATGAAATCCAATTGCTAGTATAATTGCTAGGATAATATAAAATAGTACTTAAAATTGTTTTAAATTAAAAAGCTTTACGTTCTTTTTTTTTGAGACAGTCTTGCTTTGTCACCCTCTGTAGCCACAGCAACCTCAAACTCTTGGGCTTAAGTGATTCTCTTGCCTCATCTTCCCAAGTAGCTGGGACTATAGGTACCCGCCATAAGGCCTGGCTATTTTTTTTAGCAAGGAGGTCTTCCTCTGCCTCTGGCTCAGGCTGGTCTTGAACTAGTGAGCTCAGGTGATCCACCTGCCTCGGCCTTCCAGAGTGCTAGGATTATAGGCATGAGCCAATGCTCCTGATCTTTAAAACTTAACATTCTTAAGGAAAGCTTATCTAAGCTCCCAAAACTTTAAAGTGAATGAAAATTTCTGTTATAAGGATATTATTTTATTGTAAGAGACATTTTAAGCCTTGTAATTTAAAAATCTTCTTATTAATGGCTATTTCCTATTTTTCAGCTTTAAACTTTGTGTTTTTGAAAATTAGAAAATATGGAAAGTTAGAAAAATAAATGTTTAATGCTTTGCTCAAATAGTGAAGGCTTAATTTTCCAGAGGCAGAATTCAACCTAATGTAAATTTGGTTTCTTTGCAAACCATTTGATTTCTTTATTGAAATTATTGCTTTCTTTGTTATAAAGTCTTTAGTTGACTAATATTATAATTATTCATTTACTTATAATTACATAAAAAACAGTAGCACAATAGAAGCTGAACTCTTTTTTAAAATCAGGAAACTTCTCTTATTTCCAAGATAGTGTAAACAAGAAAAACAAAAGTTTTGTTTGTTTCTATATATATGTATATGTATATATATCTCTAACAGACTAGTAGACACTTGATTTGACTGACCAAGAGCCATTCTTACCTTCTTTCTTTAGGGAAGAGCTCTGATTTGGCTTAGAAATCTTGGATAACATAAGCCAGTTGTGGTTTCTATAGTTTGAATGTTTGTCCCCTATGCAACTTGTAAAGAAATTTAATTGCCATTATAGTAGTATTAAGAAGTTGGATCTTTAAGAGGTAGTTATTCCATGAGAGGTCCACGTTCCTAGGTAGGATTGGTAACATTATAAAAGTGCAAGTTTGGTTCCCTCTTGCCCTTTCACTTTCCACATAGGGTGTTCTAGCCAGAAGGCCTTTCTCAGAAGCTGGCCTCTCAATCTTGGACTCCTTCCAGAACTGTGAACTATTATATTTCAGTTTATCATAAATTACCTAGTCTGTGGTATTCTATTATAGCAGCACAAAAACAGACTAAGACAATGGCGATTCTGTTATCAGTAATTGGTTTAGGGAGAGGTATGTGACCTAAACCTGGTCTATGATATGTGATAAGTCTTAAGCTTCTGGGAGTATTTCCTCATTGATAAAACAGACTACCTGAAAAGGGCTTCCCCTCTTCTGTTGGATGCAAAGCATAGAACTGATGCTGGTGCAGGATTCTGGGCTATGGAGCTGGGCTGCCAGGGTTAAAATACCAGCTTTTCCCTTACTAGCTTTGTGACCTTGGTTAATTTATTTACTATCTCTGTATTTTAGTTTTTCTTATGGTAAAAATAGGACTAGTATTCAAATGGAACATTAGTCAATAGGGAAAAGCCATTATAATCATTAAACATTAGAGAATTGAAAATCAAAATCCTAAGATACCACTTCACATTCATTAGGATGATTAGAATCAAGAAGTCAGATAACATCATATGTTGGTGATGTTGTGGAAAAATTGCAACCCTTATACACTGCTGGTAGGAATGTGAAATAGTACAGCTGCTTTGGGAAATAGGGTTAATAGTTTCTTAACTGATTAAACAAAGTTACCATACGACCTATTAAACAAAGTTAACATACGACCTAGGAGTTCTCTTTTTAGACATGTATACAAGAGAAGAGGAAACATATGTCAACACAGTAACTTGTACCTGCTTGCTTATAGCACCATTATAGAATAGCCAAAATGTAGAACCCAAAATTTCATCAATGGATGAATAAATAAACAAAATATGGTATATTCATACAACAGAATGTTATTCAGCCACAAAAAGGATTTAAGTACTGATACATGCAGCAACATGGATGAACCTAGAAAACATTATGGTAAATGAAAAAAGCCAGTCATAAAAGACCATACACTATATCATTCCACTAACATAAAAGTCTAGAGTAGGAAAATGCCTAGGGTAGTGGTGGAGATTAGTAAAACTAATGGTGGGAGGGTGGGGGAAGGAGAGTGATGTCGTCTGACTATGTCACTCTAAAATTCATTCACACATTGTGGTATTAAGAGGTGGGGCCGGCTCGGCGCCTGTGGCTCAACAGGCTAAGGTGCCAGCCACGTACACCTGAGCTGGCAGGTTGGAATCCAGCCCGGGCCCACCAAACAACAATGACGGCTGCAACCAAAAAATGGCCAGGCGTTGTGGCGGGCGCCTGTAGTCCCAGCTACTTGGGAGGCGGAAGCAGGAGATTCGCTTGAGCCCAGGAATTGGAGGTTGCTGTGAGCTGTCTGTGATGCCACGGCACTCAACCCAGGGTGACAGCTTGAGGCTCTGTCTCAAAAAAAAAAGAGAGAGAATCACTTGAGCCCAAGAGTTTGAGGTTGCTATGAGCTGTGACGCCATGGTACTCACCGAGGGTGAGTGAGAGGCCCCATGCAGTGGCTCATACCTGTAATCCTAGTACTCTGGGAGGCTAAGGTGGGTGGATTGCTTGAACTCAGGAATTTGAGTCCAGCCTGAGCAATAACAAGACCCCATCTTTACTAAAAATAGAAAAACAAAGCAAGAGGATCACTTGAACTCAAGAACTTGAGGTTGATGTGAGGTATAAGTGCCTATAGCTATAAAATGCCATGGCACACTAATCAGGGAGCCAGAGTGAGATTCTGCCTCAAAGAAATAATAGTAAGTGAGATATTAACAAATTCCCAGATAGATCAGGCATGGTGGCCGACACCTGTAAGGCTACCACTCTGGGAGGCCAAGGTGGGAGGATTGCTTGAGCTTAGGAGTTGGAAACCAGCCTGAGCAAGGGTGAGACCCCACCTCTACTAAAAATTGAAAAATTATCCAGGTGTTATGGTAGTCACCTGTAGTCACAGCTGCTCAGGAGGCTGAGGCAAGAGGATTGCTAGAGGCCTGGAGTTTGAGACCGGTGAGATTCCCATCTCCATGAAAAAATAGAAAAGTAAACTGGGTGTTGTGGTGCACACCTGTAGTTTCAGCTACTTGAGAGGCTGAAGCAAGAGGATCATTTGAGCCTAGGAGTGGAGGCTGCAGTGAGCTATGATCATGCCAGTGCACTCCAGTCTGGGTAGGAGAACAAGATCCTATCTATAAGAAAAAAAAAGCCTGGGCAGACAAAAATGAGTTCTCAACCAAGGGGAGTGGACAGAGGCATGCCCATTGGTGTCCTTGCCCTGAGGTAGGTCATTGTGAAGCTCACAGCTGAGTTGGTACTTGGCGGACAACTTCACTGCTCTGGGTATGGTTTACTCCTGCCCATCAACTCATCCTCCTGTGCCCACTGAAAGCCTTACTGCAGGAGGTACACCAGAACTTCTTAGCCTGCTCTTCCCAGGTGCTCACCTATACCCAAGACAGAGGCACAGGAGCTGGAGTGGATAGAGAGATCATTAACCATGGAGTCAGTTGGCATGTGTGGGGATGAAAAGGAAGGCAGAGTAAGGTAGGACTTGGGTGGGGATCACCTTCGTGCTATCCAAACTAGCTCAGCAATGGCTACAGCAGGGAAGCAATCAGTTGTGTGACATGATGTTGGAGACAGATAAATGTTTCTACACTAGTAGCTAGAGCTGGTAGAACTTGGAGAGGACATGGACTTGGGGGCAGCATGACTGATCTGGAACAACAGGTGCATATATTGATCAAGTGAGTGCTGGGAGAAAGCAGTCCTCACGGGCAGTAGCCTGCCAGCCCCAACACAGCACATTGCACTTGAGATTACTGACCCACCGGGAATCTGCCAGACTGAATGGGTGTCAGCAGATGACAACAGTTATCAGCTCTGTTCCCATCATGCTATCCTCCAAACCACCAGCCTGACCCTCCCCAACCGTCCTGTCCTCCCATTCTCCAATGTCACTCATTCCATGTACCACCCTCCCACTGTAAGTGTGTACTTCACCTCCTCTGTTTCCCACATGACCATCAGGAAGGGCATGGCGGAAGCTGATCACTCCAATGACACCCACAAGATGGGAGCATGCATGCAGCTCACAGGTCCTGACTGATGGGACCCCAGGGGGCAGCAAGCCATATAGCTCATAGTGAGTGAGGCAGACCCCCATCCCAGCCAGGGTTGTCTTAACAAGACTTCACCCTGGTTCATGCTCAGGGCTACCTGAAGACCCTCTGAGAATCCCTCCAGAGCAGACTTGGTTTGCAATTTCCCAAGGAAACCGGCTGCTCATCACATTGTCCTACAAACCTCTCGATCCTGTATATCCTGCCCTCAGGAATTCCGATAAGGCTATCTCTGGCTGGATAGTATAGGATCCTCCACACCCTGCACAGACCCAATACACAGGAAGCTGGAAGGAACATTAATTTATAAATTCATTAGACAAGAAATGGGATACGCAGGAAGGTGCTGCTCGTCTGGCTGTGACCACGCGGGGGCAGCAGTGGACAGTCAAAATGTCTGAAAAGGCTGCTGGGTCACACAATGTTCCCCGAGCTTCCCCGCCCACTACGTCACATCCCCCGACACTGTTTTAAAAGTGGAGCATCAGGCCAGGCGCGGTGGCTCACACCTGTAATCCTAGCACTCTAGGAGGCCGAGGAGATGGGGATCGCTTGAGCTCAGGAATTGGAGACCAGCCTGAGCAAGGGTGAGACCCCTGTCTGTAATAAAATAGGAAAAACAATTAGCTGAGTATTGTGGCGGGCGCCTCTAGTCCCAGCTACTGGGGAAACTGAGGCACGAGGATCTCTTGAGCCCAGAGTTTAAGGTTGCTGTGAGCTGTGACATCGCAGTACTCTACCCAACACTCTATTCAGGATGACAGAGTGAGACTCTGTCTCAAAAAAAAAAAAAAAAAGAAAAAAGAAAACACATGTCTGATACGACTTTTTTTGTTTTAGAGACCAGACCTTGATTGACTGCTGCCGCTGTAGTTCACTGAGGTCTCCAACTCCTGAGGTTTTGTTTGTTTGTTTGTTTTTGAGACAGAGCCTCAAGCTGTCACCCTGGGTAGAGTGCCGTGGCATCACAGCTCACAGCAACCTCCAATTCCTGGTTCAAGCGAGTCTCCTGCCTCCGCCTCCCAAGTAGCTGGGACTACAGGCACCCGCCACAACGCCCGGCCATTTTTTGGTTGCAGCTGTCATTGTTGTTTGGCGGGCCTGGGCTGGATTCGAACCCGCCAGCTCAGGTGTACGTGGCTGGCGCCTTAGCCGCTTGAGCCACAGGCGCCGAGCCCCAGCTCCTGAGTTTAAGCGATCCTCCGCCTCAGCCTCCTGAGTAGCTGGGACCACAGGCATTCACCACCATGCCCGGCTCCCATTTTTTAACTTGGTTTTGTTTGTACCATACTTTCTCCTCCTCCTCCAACAGAGTCTCACTTTGTCACCCTTGGTAGAGTGCTGTAGCATCTTAGCTCACAGCAGCCTCAAACACTGGGATTTAAGTAATTCTGATGTCTCAGCCTTCCAAGTAGCTGGGACTATAGGCACCCGCCCCAACAGCTGGCTACTTTTAGAGTCTCACTTTAT
>CAUYRH010097521.1:0-11761 GCA_963574655.1 Perodicticus potto
AGAAAGTCTCTTGAATGCTATCACAATCAGGTTGATGAAAATATCTCTGATTGTATCTGAAGCCCGTACACTGTACCCCATGACTGAATTATTGTACACAGATATGATTTAATAAAAAAGAAAAAAAAAAAAAAAGAAAAAAAAAGAAATTTGATCCCCAGTGTTCGAAGTGGGGCGTACTGGGAGTGTTTGGGTCAGGGAGGCAGATTCCTCATGAATGGCTGGGTGCTATGTTCTGGTAATGAGTTCTCACTTGATAAGTTACCATGAGATACAATTGTTTAAAAAAATAAAATCCCAGCACCTTCTCCTTTATCATTTGCTTCCTTCCTTCCTTTGTCCCACTGCCCTGCGTTGCTTTTCTCCTTCCACATGAGTTGAAGCTCCCTGAAACCCTCATCCGAAGTAGATATTCTTCTGGTACAGCCTGTAAAACTGTGAGACAAATAAGCCTCTTTCTTTTTAAATTACCCAGCCTCAAGTACTTCCTTTATAGCAATGTAAATGGACCAGGACAGTAGATAAAACAGTGAAGAAAAAGAACATTTCATCATTGGAGAAACTCCTATTGTTCTAACAAATGAAGAAGGTTTTTTTTGTTTTTGTTTTTAAGGTTAAGAAAGCAAGAAAGATGTACAGCAGTGCCTGCTAGTACTTGCTCGTCCTTGGGAAAGTTACAGGTCTGCGGTTGCCAATATCATCTCAGGCAGGAAGGCTTGGTCTTGCAAGTTTATAGAAACCCCACAAACCTGTGTCCCCTTTGTTTCATATCACTGAAATTCTTGCTTAAAATCCAGGTCCATATTTCTGCTACTTTGGGAGTCATTATCACATGGCTTGGAATTAATTTTCTGTCTCTGTTTTCTTTTTGATAGCAACCTTTAATCATGCGACAGAATGTCCTTATAAGTTCTTTGCAAAATAGCATACTTCTATGATCAAGACTTTGTAGAGGTTACGGCTTGTTTTGTGTTATCTGTTGTTCCAGCTACATTATATTAGTGCTTTTGAATTTTGAAAGAGGTATGTTCTCCTTCAGATTAATAGACTTAATTATTTCTAAAATACAACTGAAACTTGAAAATCATAGTTTATTTTATTATTTACTTTATTTCCCATCAAGGTTACATTTCTTTTTCTGAGGGAATCACAATATTTGGTTTTCTATTGAATGAAATTTGCATAACCATAATTTTGTAAATGTAGCTTATTGATCATTCAAAAACCAAACAGAAAAAAGCATTGAAGAGGATTATAACTTTAGAAGGAATTCAAAGTCATGTTGTTAGCTTGAAATCAGTCATAGAAATAGAAAAATGGTACAAACCAGCCCTTTGTGACCACCATTGAGTCAGTTTACCATCAAATCACTGGGTATGAAGTTCTGCAAATTTATAATTTCATTATTTAAATAGTGGGTATAAGGAATAACCTACATTATGACATAAACAGAAATAGAGATTTATGTATATTACTTATAGTTATAAATGAAACTGGTTGAAGAATTAAGTAACAATATAAATAACAAAACTAAGAGGGATGTCATAGTATAAATCAATTAAATCCCTCATCATTCATAGGTGAAGTTCATAGTAACTACCTAAAATTGATAAATAGGAAAAAAACAGATTTCAGCATATTATTTAGAATAATTGTGCTAACAAAATATTTGGGGATAGAAGAATAGATAAAAGTTAGTTTTCATTTAATATTACTAGGTTCATACGTTTCTTTAACAAATGTAAAACTTCCATAATAAAACACACGCTAACAACCATATTGGCTGGGTTCTGCCAAACCTTCCATATGAATAAATAACTTGTGATTGAATTTTAACTGTTAAAATAAAGGAACAAAAACACTTATTAGGTATGTGCTGTGTGTAACATTCTAGGAGTTTCTGTATTCATTAATTCTTAATTGTGGAATCCTCCTAATATCTCTGTGAAATAGATGTCATACACTGGAAATTTAGCCCTCTACAAGGAAAAGGAGTATATTGGAGGCAGATTTTGGTAAGTCCCTTCAATGCTGGGAATATCCATTGTCATCTGGGTATATAACTGACTTTGTGATATTATAAGTGGAATTCCATTTCTAATTGAAGATTCCTCCATCCTTGTTAAAGAATAAAGATTGAGATGGGAATAGAAGGCAAAAGTCAGTTATTCTTTGATCACTCTTGCTTGGCCACAGGTAGGCAAGCAGATTGGCCTGTCCATCCACACCGAGCAATTCTTTACTCCTTCACTTTTGCTTATGACTTTATTTCTTCATCCTTGGCAAGAGCAAAAAGTAAATCATGGCATTTCTTGGCTGAAAGGCAGAGTAAAACAGCTGTGACCCTTGAGATATTGTTTACTTTACAGCCTCCTGATACACACTCAGTCACTTTTGTTGGACATGCTTGATGGCTTTCGTTCATACAGTTGGCTGTTCCATCTGCTCTGCCAATTGATGAAGAGGCAGAGAGTGGCTGCTTTTAGCTACATTTATTAGTCCATTCATTACAAATTTATGAACATCTACAGCCTGGCAGATACTGAGGCAGTTGCAAACAGGAATGAATCAGGTACCCTACCCTTAAGAAGCTAACAGTCTAGTAAAGGAAGACAGATATGTAAACATTAATCATTACGTGATTTGAATGAGTACTAAAAGGGATATATGAATAAAGTAATATGGGAATAGAGGAAAAACAATAATTCTGTCTAAGAGAAAAGTGAAGAGAGGCAAGATACAGGAAGGCTTTGCAGACACAGCGATGTTTAAAGTATACTCTTAGGAAAGAAAATGGTCAAGCCTATAGAAGGCTTCATGACAGGGTTAAAAATAATGCCCCCAGATCGATAACTATGGCACAGCTATAGGCCATAAAAGGCAGCAATTGAGTGGATGTGGTGACATACCACTCAGACCACCCCTTTAGGACCAAAGCATTGACCCCAGCTGACAGTAATGTTACTTGCTGAAGGCTCTAAACTGAGTATTTGTTGCCTGGAAACCACCTTTGTTCAAAGGGATCCCCCTCATCCAAGTGTGTGCCCCATCTCCTCTTAGGTAATCTGACTGACCTGCTTTGTTAATTTAGCAATTCAAAAACTTAACTGTCTTGGTTCAGTTGGGAAGTAATTATGATGGGCCTTCTGATTTTCAGAGCTCCCCACAAGTGAGAAGCTGAAAAAAGACACCCCAAACATATGGGTCATTACATATTATCTCCAAATTCCCAGAGCCTGTAAATGTTATTTTATATGGAAACTAGCTCTTCTCAGATGTTAGTAAGAGTTTTGAGTTTAGGGCATTATCCTGGATTATCAGAATGGTTCCTAAATGCAATGCCGTGAGAAGGTGGTATAAAGACAGAGGCAGAGATCAGGGTGACACAGAAACCAACAAGACAAGGAATAGATTCTCCCTAGAGTCTTTGGAGTCTGGCCACACTGACACAGTGATTTTCTTTTAATGGTAACTGATTTCAGCCTTCTGGCGTATAGAACTGTGAGAGGAAAAAAAGCATGTTAAGTCATCCAGTTTGCAGGAATGTGTTATAGCAGCCACAGGAAACTAACACAACTGAGATCAGCTGAGGATTTATTACTCACATCTCAGTTCAAATTCCTTGTTTCAGTCTTGTGAAACAAGTTAAGCCAAGTCTGCATAATCATTCTCTTAGATCCTTCAGCCTAAACTGATCTTTTGTGGCTTAGCTAAAAACTTTGGGACAAATAAGAAATTTTCACGAAGAGAGATATGATGGTTAAATTTACATATCACTTCGACTAGCTAAGGGATGCCTGGATGGTTGGTAAACATTGTTTCTGGGTGTGTCTGTACAGGTGTTTCTGAAGATTAGCACTTGAATCAGTAGACTGAAAATAGATCCCCATCTCTAATACCAAGGGATACCATCCAGTCTATTATGGGCACAAACAGAACAAAAAGATGAAAGAACAGTAAATTCACTCTCTGCTTGAGCTGGGACATCCATACTCTTCCTCCCACAGACATCAGCACTCCTGGTTATCAGGTTTTCAGACTCAGACACACACTATCATCTACCCTGGTGCTTAGACCTTCAATCTTGGACCAAAATGCTATGACTGGCTTTGCTGATTCTCCAGCTTGCCGCAGATAGATCCTGGAACTTCTGCAATAATCATGTGAGTTTAATCTCTCATGACAAATTTATATGCATAATATATGATCTCTATATATTCTATTGGTTCTGTTTCTCTGGAAAGCTCTGACTTATAATGTAAGTGGCAAAGCTCAGGCAGGGAACAACGTGTATAAATGTATGAGACCCTGGGGCACTCAGAGTATAGAATAGTGAGCCTCACATGTTGAGGCTGCACTCAGCGTCTGCTTACAGCCTAATTTCCTCCTTGGTCTTAGACTTCTATCAAGCCCAGACCAGACAGAACGATGGGCCGACTTCACGCAAAGTTTTGTTTTATATTCAGGCATTATTGTAAAAGCAGTTGGGTTAATATTGAATAACTGTTTTGCTAGGGAGAAACATGATCTGATTTGTGCCTTTTAAGATCGATTGGCTGCAGTGCAAACAGGAGTGAAGGATTGAAGGGTAGAGGTCACAAGGGCCACAAGGGTACCATGGATGATGAGTGCAAAGAGGAACAAGGTTGCATGAATTTGGTTTGCTGTTTCCTGGACTTTGAAAACAGCATGTTCAGTTAGTACTGACCCTCAACCCATAATTAAATGTTTATTAAGCCATATAATTAAATGTATAAAGGCTAACAATTTGAGGGGTGAATGAGAGTTCTGAGGACGATGTACCTTTGATCATGGCTGGCAGAAAGCCATACAAATCTGGATCATATTGCCTGGCTTTGAATAATATCTTCCACTTATTCATAACATGTATTTAAGCAAGTTTTATAAACCAAATTAATACATATATATTAATATTATATATATATATATCACTTAGAAGAATGCCTGGTATCTAGCAAATGCTTCATAACACTAATTATTTTTAGTCTAGTAGTTTCCTCAAAAAAAAATTTTTTTTTTTTGCAGCTTTTGGCTGGGGCTGGGTTTGAACCTACCACCTCCAGCATATGGGGCTGGTGCCGTACTACTTTGAGCCACAGGTGCTGCCCCCACCAATTTTTCTTTTTGACAGATTCTCACTATGTCACCCTTGGTAGAGTCCCATGGCATCACAGCTCACAGCAACCTCAAACTCTTGGGCTTAAGTGATTCTCTTGCCTCAGCCTCCCAAGTAGCTGGGACTACAGGTGCCTGCCAAAACCTCTGGCTATTTTTCTGTTGTAGTTGTTGTCATTGTTTGGCAGTCTCGGGCCGGGTTTGAACCTGCCAACCCCAGTGTATGTGGCTGACACCCTAACCACTGAGATATGGGCGCCAAGCCTCCTCAAATTTTTTATAGTAAGGACAGTGGGGGTTTTTTGGTTTTTTTTTTTTTTTTTTTTTTGCTGTTTTTGGCCGGGGCTGGGTTTAAACCCGCTACCTCTGGCATATGGGGCCAGCGCCCTACTACTTTGAGCCACAGGTGCTGCCTGAGAGTGTTTTTCTATTTATCAGAGCCCTGGAATCTCAGGAAATTATGACGAGAAAAGAACACATTTAATCAATGGCTGATTAAGATTGGGAAAGATACATGGATACTAGAGACTTCACCCCACTCCAGCCCACAGCCTAACTTTCTCCTCCCTCTTCCCCGTTAAGAATGGCAAACTAGGCTTGGCGCCTATGGCTCAATGGTCTAAGGTGCCAGCCACATACACCTGAGCTGGCGGATTCGAATCCAGCCCAGGCCTGCCAAACAACAATGACAGCTGCAACCAATAATGGCCGGGCGTTGTGGCAGGCGCCTGTAGTCCCAGCTACTTGGGAGGTGGAGGCAGGAGACTCACTTGAGCCCAGGAATTGGAGGTTGCTGTGAGCTGTGATGCCACAGCACTCTATCCAGGGTGACAACTTGAGGCTCTGTCTCAAAAAAAAAAAAAAAGAATGCCAAACTAGACAAGAAAATCTATTATGCTGAGAACTAAAAGGGGTATCCATGGATTGGCAAACCACACATCCAAGGCTGGGTTTCTACTACAGCCTGCCTCATCCTGTGGTTCCAGCACTGAACTTGAACATTTCCAGTAACAGAGAACTCATATGGTTCCTATCCTCAGAGACTCACATTCTGTGTGAACAATTATGTACATGAATAGTAGCATAATCAATGGCATAATGGAAGCCAACTGGAGGGCGATATGAGAGAAAAGAACAAGATTTTGCCAAAACAACTATGTGCCTGGTGAATCATACAGGACACAGATGTTCTTGCCAGGTGGAGAAGCTGGGATAGGCATTTGACCAGAATGGAACAGCCAACAAAGTCAGAGAGCCTAGAAGGCATCCAGCATATTTGGAAAATGTTGATAGCTTGACAGTACAGGAGTGAAACAGTGAGAGTAGGGCAGGGGAAGGAGGCTCTAAAGGCCAAAAAACAATGCCAAGGAGAGACTATGAAGACTCCCTACAAGGAGTCTAAACTGCAAATCTATAGTCATAATCAGATAAGCGGGTTAGAAAACCTCTGTGGTGCTAATACGGATGAGAAAGAGCAAAACTACAGCAAAGCCTCCTGAACATAATGAAGAAGTAAAGCCTCTTTGAGATATACAATGTAAAGCCACAGTGATAACACAAACATTATTTTAATATTTAAAATCTAAAATATTATGTAATTAACTGCTCTCCTTGGAATTCTGCATATAAGCAAGGAAAGTTTTAGTTATCCAGAGATGTTCTGCTTATTTCTTTTTTCTAATATTTACTTCATCCATGAACATTATTTTATAGAGATGCCAGTTCAGAAAATGTACTTGCCTTTTAGCCCAAAACAAATAGATAAGTGAAAAGATCAGACTAAGAAAAAACTCCTCTTGCTTTGTTTTCGGTGTGAATGTCTAGAAAAGGCAAAGTGTATATTGTCTGAAAAGAAATGCTCTATAAATCTCAACAAATGTTCTGTTCCTGTGAAAAATCCACGTGCATTACTCAACATACATGCCCATCAATCTCTGCTAGCTTGGGTATCTGGTAAAATTCCCCAGCAGAATAATATGTGGTAAGATGTCACTTTCTAAAACTGAGGATTTTAATTCACAAAGGTAAGTTTAAAGCACAAATTTGGAATGAAAACAAACAAAAACTTAGTCAAAATGCAATATATTTTGGAAGTAAAATGAATTAATGGCATTTCTTAGGGGCTTTTTTTCCTGAAGTTATTAGGCATTAAAATTTAGTGCTTTTTTGTTATAAGTGGATGGTGTGATCATGGTAAAAAAAAACCTGACAATTGAGGTATAAAAGAGAAAATGAAAAATTATTCATAAACATCAGACTCAGAAATAACCACCACAAATATTCACATACTCATTTCCACTCATACACACATATAATATTATATATTTATCTCTTATTTCTATTGATTTAAATTATGCCATGAGAATGTCAATGTTTCTGAAAACAACACTTTAATAGCTATATAATATTATGCCATAAACCTAGCATATAAATTATGTAACTATTAACTTACAATTTAGCGTTTAGGTTGCATCCAGTTTTCTATATTTTAAGAACTCTGCAATGTTCACTCTTATATATAAATCATTCTTCACATCTCTACATCTCTTGTGACTTCCTAAGAGCAGAATCCTGGAATTGGAATTGTTAGGTCAAAGTTTAAGTTATACTTTAAGCTTTTTCTATTTTTTGTTAAATTTCTTCAGGGGTATGTTTTGCTAATTTCCTGTTGCATTAGGAGTGCATAGCTTAATAGACAAAACATGGTATATTTTTCTTTTTAAGAGTGAGATGTTTTCATATGTGGACAATCACATTCTGTGACTTGTTTCTCCATGTCCTGCGTATGTGTATTACCAGTTTTCCATTGAGGTGTCTGTCTTCTTTATCTTCCTCTTTTACACTAAAGGAGGAGAGAAGTTTGCTTTGTATTTTAGATACTTTGGAATGCTCAAGAATGCCTCTAAGATGGGCAATTTGGGCTTTCCTTTTCCTTTCCTGCTGGTTTGGTGTAGAGACTCTCTAGAATGGATCGTGCTGCCTGTGCGAATGCACGAAGGACACCTTGGTTAAGGTCAAGGCTACCAAGAACATAATAATCATCTTATGTGCTTTGTCGTATTTGTTGGTGATATTTTCCCCATACTTTCTGTTTACCTTATTTTATTATCTTTTTTGACATAAAATATACTTTACACTGCAATTGATCACTTAATATATTCATTAGAATATATTCTTAATTGTACTTAATACATGGTAAAAAAGAGGGGTTATGTGCCTTTCATTCTCAAAACACAGGCATGCAGCTATTTCTATATATAGGAAGAGAGGAAAAGATTGTGAGAAAGATGAGCGGAAGTCACAAACTAGGGCATTACACTTAATGCTGACAGAGAGCTCCCAAGGACGACACTCTCTTAGTTACCATTTTGTTGAGAGAGATTTTTTTGTTTTTTGTAGAGACAGAGTCTCACTTTATCCCCCTCGGTAGAGTGCCGTGGCGTCACACAGCTCACAGCAACCTCCAACTCCTGAGCTTAGGCGATTCTCTTGCCTCAGCCTCCCAAGTAGCTGGGACTACAGGCACCCGCCACAACGCCCAGCTATGTTGAGAGAGACTTTAAATATTTCCCTTCATATACTCTAAATTTTTCTTAAAAATTCTTTGATGACTAATTTTTAAAGCCTGTATATTACTTTGTTCCCTATATATAAGAGAGAAATTTAATTTTAACCTGGAATTAAAGCAGACTGTCCTCATTCAGGAAACCAAGTTGTTCCGACGGGCTAATCCCATCAGTGATACACAAAGGTCGCTGTTCACGGGGTGGATCTGCTGTTTGTAGCAACTCTACCAGAGAAACAGGGAAACCGCAGCATGAATGCACATGTAACCATCCCACACCACAGACGTAGGAAAGATGACAATGCTGAATCTACATACGCGAAATGTCCCTACCGTGCTTTCTTTCATAGCTGTGTCTTTGTACTTCGTATTCAGACTAAAGTAGGAATTCCTTGCTCCGTTTCTAAGGCAGGCCGCTGTTATTATTCTATTTAAATCTTGTTATAAGAATTAACATTTTCACATTTGTTCATTACTCTACACTAGACTCAATAAAAAATAACAGAATATGTTGGCAAAAAATATGCAATTTGGTCACTCTTTTCTCAATCTAGTCCTTTAGTTCATATGGAGTCCCCCAAATTTTAGGTATAAAGGATACAGGGGTACAGTTAAACTTCACAGTTGGACTAAAAGATGAGAAGCTAATAGTCAGGCGCAAGTTGTTCAAAGATGCTTGAATATTTACTCACACCTTGTCAAGTTTTCTTTTCTTTTATTATTGGAACTGGGAAGCCTTTCTTAGGAAAGCAAACAATCACATATGGCTTTAAGACCACAAGTCACGCAGAGCAGTCCGTCCAAACCCCGCAAGGTCCACATTCCAGCATTCCAGCACCAGAGAGCGTGAGAGGCATATTCAGTGCTTATAGTCAGCAGTGAGTGTCGACTGCTCACACTTGTAAAGAGTCACTGCTGTCATTTCTAGAAACTGCAGTCAGACATCAGGATACACTCCCCCTTGGGGTTGAGTAGGAATTTATGGTAGCTGCCATTTGTACAAATTCAATGACAGCATATGGCTCTGTTCCAAAGGTACAAATGTATGTCAAGCCCGAGGGAACCTAATATCTGGAAAAACTTCATTTGGAACATATTTTGAACCGAAATCGGCTGATACCAAATTAGACTGCTTATTCGTGTTTGGATCTACAGCTGCAAAAATGCACACTATGCCACGGTCACTGGATACACAGATGAGGGAAGCCCCTGATTGAAGTTAGTGCAATGAACATATGCAGCTTGAGATCCATAGTTCCAGAATTAAACGGACTGAGAGAGTAACCAATATTCTCCTAAGGGTCATCTTTTAAGAAGCAGTTGCAATTAGTGTTCCCTACAGGTTGAGAGCAATGTAGTTCAGAATGCCTTTGTGTACAAGAATGTCTCCATGTGGCTTTGTCACTCGTGTGCTCTGTGGGAGACTGGGAGACCATTGTTACTATCAGGACACAAGTCACAAAGGCCTATGCTTATCGCAGGTTTCAAAGATGTTCAACTGATAGAGATTGCTACGTTCATGTGAACACCTTGGAACTCAGAACAACCACAAGTCTATCTCTTTGCAACTTGACTACCTTAACTCCTGTAGAAACTTCTATTTCAACAACAGTCTTCTTTTTTCTGGTGATCCAAGATTATCACTTTTTCCTGCCACAGACTAAAGCTAAATAGTTACAGCAAAATAACATTTTAACATGGCCAATTTTCCCTCTAGAAATTCTTGTCTTCCTTTCTTCCTTCCTTCCTTCCTTCTTTTTCTTTCTTTCTCTTTCTTTTAATGAATCGGTCTTACAGACTTTGGGATCCAGGTCATCCACATGCAAAGCATCTGTGGTCCCTGTGGAAGCTGGGGGCTTACAGGCCAAGAGGTCTCTGGCTCCTGAGAAATGGGTTGCCTACTCCTCAGAGCCACCCGCCCTGTGTGGATGCCCAGAGGAGTTGGGTCATGTTAGGCATTGACTGGGCTGGAAGCACTGGATGGACGAGCATAATCTTTAGGGAGCCTGTGGAACGCCTAGAGCTTCCACTTCAAACCCACCAGGCAGGGGCTGCAACATTTTTAGTACTATTGGTTTTGAATTTTGTTTTTACTTTTAAAAATTTTTTTAAACAGAGATGTGATCTCACTATGTTGCTCAGGCAGGCCTCTAATTCCTGGGCTCCGATGATCCTCTTGCCTCAGCCTCCCTACAAACTGAGATTACAGGTGCAGAGCTGCTATGCCTGGCATCTTTTATATTAGAAAACAAAATGTTATAGATATGTAAATTCTTCCAAAATTAAGAAATAAGTAAGCAAAGTGATGGTTATGTTAATCAGTTTGATTTAAGCATTCCACATTGTATATCAAATCATCACATTGTACCCCATAAGTGCATACAGTTATGATTTAATAAAAATTAAATTCAATTAATAAAATAAAACGGCAAAAGAAATAATCTGATGCAAGGCAATTTCAGTGGGTTTTTTTTTATATTATGTAATACTAATCATAAAGTTCACCTGAAAATCAATTGTTTTACGACTAGTCAAGAAAATGTTAAAAAGATAGAACAAAGGGGTATTTGCTCTGCAAGGTAATAAAATGCTTTATATAAACATCAGTAACTGAGGTGCTGTGATACTAGTATAGGAAGAGACAGAACAGTAGAACAAATAGAAAATCAAGAAATAGGCCTATGAATATCTATATAAGTATAATATATATAATTTAGAATATAACAAAGGAGACATGAGATCTACAGGGAAAGATTGAATAACTAATAAATTATAAGAGAATGTTAAGAGAACATTTACTAACCACTTTGTCAAAATAATTTTGAAATTGCTGATATATTTTTTTTTAAATACATATATTTTATTTTTCTTCATTACATTATTTCCCCCCCCCTCCACCTGTCCGTGATAAGACAGAATTGATTTACAGAAAAGAATACAGAAAACACCAAAGCTCCTGGTAGTGGGAGAGATTTCAAGTAGGGAGAGAGAAGCTCTCTCCGTTCCTCTCCGGGTCTTTCCCCGTCTCCTCCTCTAGGCCTCTAGCCTCAGGGTATATAT
>CAUYRH010097522.1:0-37802 GCA_963574655.1 Perodicticus potto
GTTGATTTTCTTGTCAGTGCCTAGCCTTAGACCAAAATTTATCTTCATAGGTTTCAAGAGGGCAAAGTGAGGCTTGGTGCCTAAGGCTCAAGTGGCTAAGGTGCCAGCCATGTACACCTGAGCTGGCGGGTTCGAATCCAGCCCGGACCCGCCAAACAACGATGACGGCTGCAACCAAAAAATGGCCGGGCGTTGTGGTGGGCGCCTGTAGTCCCAGCAACTTGGGAGGCGGAGGCAGGAGACTCGCTTGAGCCCAGGAATTGGAGGTTGCTGTGAGCTGTGATGCCACAGCACTCTATCCAGGGTGACAGCTTGAGACTCAAAAAAAAGAGGGCAAAGTGAAAAGGGTTAAAGACCCTTGACAGGGATCCCTTGACTTTGCAGGCCCTGGGGAGGAAAAGAGGGAGGAATTGGATGGATGCTGCGAGCTAGAATAATGAAGGGATAGATGGGAGGAAAGAAGGATGAAGTAAATGGAAGGAAGGAAGGAAAGAAGGAATGGAGGAAGGGAGGGATCATTCATTCATTCATTCAACAGACATTTTGTGAATAGCTACTATATGTCATGTTCTGTTTTAATACAGAGATGCAAAGATCTATCTTTACCCCAGTTCATTGTCTTTTGTTAAAAGCTGGCATTCCTTACCCTTATCCCTGGGGTTCAGCTCTTCCTTCCTACCAGCACTATGTGGTAGATCTCTCTTTTTTGTCACCCTTATGAATAGATGCTTAGATCCTTACTTAGACCCTTAAGGCTTTTATTGCTAGTGACTTATAAATATGACAAAAAGAATCCACTAAAGTTTAAACATTTTTATAAAGTGCTTAGTATTGTGATTCCTGGTATAATTTCTGCTTTGGAATCCTTTTTGGAATAGTCTGATTTTCCTTTTATTTCTGAGAGTAAAAATCACTAAATCTCTCATTCCCTTAAATACCTTCCCTTCTATAGGTAATGGCAGCTCCTTCTCCAGGAAGGCCCCTCTCAGATTATTTATTCACTCATTTGACATTTGTTGAATGGCCACTGTATCATAGCCACTTAGGCTTGATTGATGTATCAGGACCCAGTAAGTAAGCCAGTATCCTTTCCATTTATGATGAAGATGGGACTCTTGCAATATGTATATGAACTTGAACTGTAGATGCCTTTTAAAGATAAAACATTCAAGGTGGCTTCCAGGTTTGGTGGTGTATGCTTATAGTCCCAGCTACTTGGGAGGCTGAGGTAGGAGGATTGTTCAAGCCCAGGAGTTCAAGGGTAGCCTGGACAATATAGCAAGACCCTATGTTTTTAACAAAATCAAGATTGCTTGACTAAGAATTGTTGGCTCCATATTTTGTGCATGAATTTCCCATTTGTAGCAAATACATCTTAATGATTATTTATAAGAGGAATCCACTGAAAAGATTAAAAAGTCAAATTATTCATTCCAGTCAAGTCACAATAAATATTATCTGAAGCTAATATGTTGCTTTATGAAATCTGTGGTTAATTAATTAATACCTCATAATTTAAAATAACTTAGAAAAAAAGAAATTTATATTAAAATCCAAATATAGTGCCAAGGGAAAATTGTTCCAATTAATTGTAATAGATACTGAATGGGTGAATTACTTATCACCAATTCTAGTCTTATCCTTGTACCCTGTAATTCATTCTTTTAAAGGGGGGGAGGAGTAGGTTAATATGTCATTAATTAGAAATGCCTTGCAAGGAAATTAGAAAATTATTTTCTAATAGGCAGAATTATAAAGCCTATATAGGAGTGTGCTTTTGATTTAAATGGCTTTTGGACATCTGTTACATATCTTCTTTTCCAGCTCCTAGTCCATATATATACCTTACCCCATATCATTGAGCCATGTTGGGACTAATTATTGTTGTTATTATTATTATTATTATTATTATTATTATTATTATTTTTTGGTAGAGACAGAGTCTCACTTTATTGCCCTCAGTAGAGTGCCATGGTGTCACACAGCTCACATCAACCTCCAACTCCTGGGCTTAGGTGATTCTCTTGCTTCAGCCTCCCAAGTAGCTGGGACTACAGGCGCCTGCCACAATGCCCAGCTATCTTTCTGGTTTTTTGCAATTTGGCTGAGGCGAGGTTTGAACCTGCCACCTTCAGTATATAGGGCCAGCGCCCTACTTGATGAGCCACAGGCGCTGCCCCATGTTGGGACTAATTAATAGGAAAATTTTCATTTAAGATTTAACCTGGCCCTAGGCAAAAACTGCAAAAAAAAAAAAAAAAAAAAAAAAGGACAATATGATACATTTTGGGATTTCAGGGCTCATTTTATTCCAAACATTCAAGGTTGTGTGTGGAGTTCAATTATTAGTATAGTTATTAAAACAGTAAATTGGATTTAGTTGGTTGGGATTTTTTTTTTTCTTTTTTAGAAAATAGTGTGTTGATGTCATGGAATTAGGTTGAAAAATCAATTATGGTAATATAGTGGATTGCATTTCTTATTTAGAATATGACTTTTAATAGATAAATATTAAGTTTCAGTTCCAAATTACATTTAGGAAAACAACATAGAATTGTTTGTGCTGACCATGAGATGTAGAATTTGGATGTGTTTAAAAAGAAGTAGCATAGTGAATATTGTACAACAATGTGACTATTCACCTGAAAATGGTTAAAGTGGTAAATTTTATGTATATTTTGCCATAATTAAAAAAATGAGCATTGTTTATAGTTTTGGGTTATGTGAGATACTCTTTTTGTTTCTGTTAAGCAGCACAAAAGAATAGATTTTCTCTGTAAGTCTTTTCCTGAAGAGAGTACATATGTAAGAACTTTTAAAGACTTTACTCCCTTATTTGATCAAATAAATTTGCCATTTGTTTACCTACTTTATGAACTTTTCTTTCTTAAGCATAAAAGCATGGAGGTAAAGGTAAATAGGCATGACTGATGGGATGATTATTTTGGAAGGAATGCATCAGTAGATTTTGGCTGTGTGTCTTACTAGCAGGTCAGTCTATTTTCATTTGAGAAATTCAAAGTGAGGAGCAAGATGGCAGACCAGAAGGATCACTAAGCTGAGCTCTCCTAGAATGACTAGAGAAAAAGAGAGAACCCAGCTGTACTTGGTGTGGGGACCTTACCCAGAGTTGTAGCTCAGGGAGCACGGGGAGGATATGGTGAGTTGGATACAGCCTATGATCTGGAGAGATGAAAATCTGATGGCTTAGGCAAGTATTTGCCATGGGCTGGGATTGGCTGACCCTCCATGGAGGTCCAGGATAGAGAAAGCCTTTCTGGAGTTTTCAGTTTTGGGGGGAAGTTGTGCATTGAGTGGAAAGCTTTGGAAGAGTGGGTGGATTTGAACAATACACAGCAACCAGATTTGAATGCCAGTGGGATTGGATTTGCCATAGGTTTGGTGGCTGGCAAGAGAGCCGTACTGAGAAGGTCTCAGCAGCCAGGGAGCTGCCATAACGGGAAGGTTGTGAGAAGGTCTTAGCAGGGGCTTAAAGCTTGACCATCTTAATTCCACCTGCCAGGATCAGAACTCCACCTTTGGGACAGGCTGAGGGTCTCCCCTACCCCACGGGAACTGGAGTCAGGGGGCACTGTGAGACCTGCCCCTGAATGATTCTTGTGAGCTTTAAGATTCCCAACCCGATAGGATCTGAATGCTGAGGAAACAATCAGGTGATCAACAAAGGTAAGTAAGTTAGGAATAAGGACCATAGAGGTTGCTGGCTGTGCTCTCCGTCTCCTAAAGAAATCACGCTGCCAGGCAGCATCTGTGGCTCAGTGGGTAGGGCGCCAGCCCCATATACAGAGGGTGGTGGGTTCAAACCCATCTCCGGCCAAACTGCAACAACAACAACAAAATAGCTGGCTGTAGTCCCAGCTACTCGGAAGGCTGAGGCAAGAGAATCACTTAAGCCCAGGAGTTGGAGGTTGCTGTGAGCTGTGTGACACCACGGCACTCTACTGAGGGCAATAAAGTGAGATGAGACTCTGTCTCTACGAAGAAAAAAAAAATAGCTGAGCGTTGTGGTGGGCGCCTGTAGTCTCAGCTACTCAGCAGGCTGAGGCAAGAGAATTGCCTAAGACTAGGAGGTAGAGGTTGTTGTGAGCTGTGATGCCATGGCACTCTACCGAGGGCAATAAAGTGAGATTCTGTTGCTAAAAAAAAAAAAAAGAAAGAAACCACAGTGTCTGTTTTTTTGGCCACAAGGAAGATTTTGGCTTTGCTCAGGCTGAGGCCACTTCAAGACCTAACCTCTGAGAAAATTTGAAGCAAAGGAGGCATTGAGAAGAAAAAAGGAAGATAAGGATGTGAATAGGAAGAAAGAACACATGAGGAACCAAGAGAAAAACTCAGGCAACATGAAAAACCAAAACAGAGCAACTCCCCCAAGGGACCAAGAGGCAGCTACTGCAGAAGATTCCACCTATAAAGAATTAATGGATTTGCCACAAAGAGAATTTAAAATATGGATGATAGAAGACAGTAAAAGGAACTGATGAGAAAATGGAAAGACAGAACCAAAAGTTGGATGAGAATGTAGGATATAGAAAGGATATGACAGAACTTAAGGAAATGAGGAGACAATCAGGGAATGTAAAGATGCAGTAGAAAGCATTAAAAATAGGTTAGATCGGCTCGGCACCTGTGGCTCAACGGGCTAAGGCGCCAGCCACGTACACCTGAGCTGGCAGGTTCAAATCCAGCCCAGGCCCACCAAACAACAATGATGGCTGCAACCAAAAAATGGCCGGATGTTGTGGCCAGTGCCTGTAGTCCCAGCTACTTGGGAGGCGGAGGCAAGAGACTTACTTGAGCCCAGGAATTAGAGTTGCTGTGAGCTGTGATGCCGCGGCACTCTATCCAGGGTGACAGCTTGAGGCTTTGTCTCAAAAAAAAAAAAAAAAGAAAAAAATAGGTTAGATCATGGAGAACAAAGAACCTCAGACCTAGGGTATAAAGTTTTTGAGTTAACCCAGGTAGTTAAAGAAGCAGAAAAGAGAGAGAAAGCACAACAGGCACTTAGAGAACTATGAAACTCCATGAAGTGTTCAAACATATGAATAAAGGGATTCCTGAAGGAGAAGAAGATTGTCCCAAAGGAATGGAAACCCTACTGGAGTCTTGTCAAAAATTAAAACTTCCAAGTTTTATTAAAGACCCTGACACAATCCTTTCAAATGGATATCAAATCCCGGGTCATCTCAACTCCAGACAGTGCCTCTCCAAGACACATAGTAATGAACCTGTCCAAAGTTACGATGAAAGAAAAAATTCTGTAAGCAGCCAGGAGTAAGCACCAACTGACCTACAGAGGCAGAGTCATAAGAATGATAGCAGACTTTTTAACTGAAACTTTCTAAGCCAGAAAAGAATGGTCACCCATCTTCAACATTCTTAAACAAAACAATTTCAGCCCAGAATTCTGTATCTTGCTAAACTAAGCTTCAAAATTAATGGAGAAATCAAATCTTTTGCAGATGTACAAGCACTGAGGAAATTTGCCACAACAAGACCACTTCTACAGGAAATACTTAGACCTATTCTCAACACTGACCATCCCAATGGACCACCAGCAGAGTAAACACCCAGAAGCTAATGGTCAAAACTTAGCTTCCACAATGGCACAAAGGATAAAACTACGAAACGGACTATCACAAAATAAGATGAATAGAACTCCACCACAATTATCAATTCTCTCAATAAATGTCAATGGGCTGAAGTCACCACTGAAGAGGTATAGGCTGGCTGATTGGATAAAAAAGCACAAGCCATCCATATGTTGTCTCCAGGAGCCTTGAAGGACAAATCAAGACTCAGAGTTAAGGGATGGAAAACTGTATTTCAAGCAAATGGAAATCAGAAGAAAGGGTTGCAATCTTATTTTCCAATACAAGTGGATTTAAAGCAACTAAAGTTAAGAAAGACAAAGATGGTCACACTTTATACTGGTCAAAGGAACAATACAACAAGAAGCCATTTCAATTGTAAATATTTATGCACCCAACTTCAGTGCTCCCAGATTGATGGGTCTGAGCTATATGATATCCTATAACACCATAATAGCCAGAGATTTTAACACCCCTCTGACAGAACTGGACAGATCCTCTAAATAGAAACTAAACAAAGATACAAAGAACTTAAACGTGACCCTAGAACAAAGGGGATTAATAGACACATACAAAACATACCATCCCAAAGCTAAAGAATATTCATTTTTCTCATAAGCCCATGGTACATACTCCAAAATCGACCACATCCTAGGATACAAATCAAACCTCAGCAAAATTAAAAGAATAGAAATTATGCCACGTATCTTCTCAGACCACAAGACAATAAAGGTGGAACTAAACTCCAACAAAAATGTTCATCCCTACACAAAGACTTGGAAATTAAACAACCTTATGCTGAATTATAGTTGAATTCAAGAAGAGATAAAGGAGGAAATCGTTAAGAGGAAAATTTATCGCATTAGCTGCCTACATTTGAAAAACAGAAAGAGAGCACATCAACAAACTTATGAATCATCTTATGGAATTGGAAGAAGAAGAACAGTCTAACCCCAAACCTAGTAGAAGAAAACCAAAATTAAGTCAGAGATTAATGAAATTGAAAACAAAAGAATCCTTCAGAATATGAGTGAAGTGAAATGGGTTTGTTTTTTGAAAAAATAAATAAAGTCAATAAATCTTTGGCCAGAGTAACTAGAAACAGAAAAATAAATTCTCTAATAAGCTCAATCAGAAACAATAAAGGGGAAATAACAACAGATGCCACAGAGATGGAAGAGATCATCTCTGAGTACTGCGAGAAACTCTATGCCCAGCAGTTTGACAATGTGGAGGAAATGGATCAATACCTGGAATCGTACCCTCTCCCTAGACTTAACCAAGAAGAAATAGGTCTCTTGAACAGACCAATTTCAAGAACTGAGATTGAAGAAACAATAAAAAATTTCCTAACAAATTAAAAAAGCTCTGGTCTGGATGGCTTTACACCAGAATTCTATCAAACTTTCAAAGGAGAGCTTATACCTGTACTGCAGAAATTATTCCAGAAAGCTGAGAAGGAAGGAATCTTCACTAACACATTAAAAAAAAAATCATACATCATGATTAAGTAGGTTTCAGGGATGCAAGGCTGGTTTAACATACACAAGTCCATAAATGTAATTAATTATACAACGATTAAATCACTGGCTCACAGAATTATATGGGGATTGGCTATCTCTCAACCTGCAAGCACTACCTACTGGTCTAGAGAGTAAACTGGATGTCCCAATATAATTTGTGCTATTAGAAGTGCACAGGGCTGGGAAATAAGATAAAGATTCCAGAGAATTCCATATCCCTTGGTCTGGAAGAGGCAGAAAACCTGCCCACAAATCCTACTGAAATTATATCAGAAGATTGAGGAGTGAATCCTCCCTGACTCATTCTGTGAAGCCAGTATGATGATGATCCCCCAAACCAGGAAAGGACACAACAACAAAAAAGGAAACCACAGACCCATATAGATACAAAAATACTCAACAGTATATTAGCAAACTGAATCCACCAGCACATCAGAAAGACAGTTCATCATGATAAGTGGGTTTCATCCCAGGGTTGTAAGGATGGTTCACATACAAGTCAATATAGTTCAACACATAAACAGATTTAAAAAGGAAAATCATCTCAATACATGCAAAAAATGCATTCAGTGAGATCCAGCACTTCTTCCTTATAAAAACTGTCAACAAACTAGACATAGAAGGAACATATCTCAAAATAATAAAAGCAATATAAGACAAACTCATAAACAACATCATACTGAGTGAGGAAAAGTTGAAAGCATTTCCCCTATGAACTGGAATGAGACTAGGATGCCACTTTGACCACTTCTGTTCAACATAGTATTGGAAGTCCTAGCCCGAGCAGTCAGGTGAGAGAAAGTATTAAAGGGCAATCACATGAAAAAAGAGGATGTAAGACTATCTCTGTTTGCTGATAATATGATCTTACACCTAGAAAAACCCCAAGAACTCCTCCAAAAGATGCCTATATTTATTTGATAAATGAATTAAGTAAAGCTTCAAGTTACAAAATCAGTGTATGCAAATCAGTAGTACTGCTATACACCAAAAATGACCAAGATGAGAACCAAATCAAGAACTCAGTCCCATTTACAATAGATGTAGAAAAATAAAGTACCTAGGAATATACTTAGCCAAGGAGGTGAAAGGTCTCTACAAGGAGAGAAATTATAGATGACACAAATAGATGAAAAAACATCCATTGCTCACAGATTTGAAGAGTCAATACTATGAAAATCACTATAGTATCGAAAGTAATGTGCAGATTCAATTCCTATCTACCAACACCATTTTTTACAAAATGAGAAAGAATATTCCCCAAATTTATATGGAACCAAAAAGCCAAATAGGCAAAAAACACCCTAAGCTGGGTGGTGCCTGTGGCTCAAGGAGTAGGGTGCCAGCCCTATATACCAGAGGAGGTGGGTTCAAACCCAGCCCCGGCCAAAAACTACAAAAGAAAATAAATAAATAATTTATATTTTAAAAAAACTACCCTAAGCAAAAAGAACAAATTTGGAGGCATCACATTACCTGACTTCACATTATACTGTAAGGCTATAGTAACTAAGACAGCATGGTACTGATACAAAGGTAGACAAATAGAATATGGAACAGAATGGTGAACCCACACATAAAGCCAAATATATAACAACTAATTCATTTTTGACATAGCAGACAAAAACTGGGGGAAGGACACTGTATTCAATAAATGATGCTGGGAAAATTGGATAGTCACATGCAGAAGAATAAAACTGTATGCTTATCTCTCACCATATGTAAAAATTAAGATTAAGACTTAAATATAAGGATAAAACCATAAAAACTCTAGAAGAAAACCTAGAAAAAATTCTTGTGGACATTGGCGTATGCAAAGAATTTAAGACCCCGAAGCAAATGCAACATAAACAAAATTAGACAAATGGGAATTAATTAAAATAAAAAGCTTCTTTCTGCACAGCTAAAGTAAATAGATTACAAAATGGGAGAAAATATTCATGAACTATGCATCTAATAAAGGACCATTTTGGGATACACAGTTTGTGAATATTATAGATTTTCAGAATATTCTCTAAAATCTACAAAGGACTCAAATGAGTAAGAAAAAAAGACAACCAAATAACCCCATTAAAAGTGGGCAAATTATGTCAACAGATATTTTTCAAAAAACAATATATAAGTGGCTAAGACGTGAAAAAAACGCTTAATATCACAAATCATCAGGAAAATTCAAATCAAAACCACAATGCGATTTCACCTTGCCCCTATCAGAGCTGTTAGAATGGATGTGGTGAAAAGGGACCATTTATACACTGTTGGTAGGAATATAAATTAGTACAACCTCTATGGAAAACAATGTGGAGATTTTTCAAAGAACTAAAAGTAGACCCTATCATTTGATCGAGTAATCTCACTACTGGGTCGCTACCCAAAGGAAGAGAAGTCATTATATGATTATAAAGACACTTAGACTTGTAGCTCAGCACAATTAAGAATTTCATAGATATGGTATCAACCTATGTTCCATCAGCTGATGAGTGTATAAGGAAAATGTGGTATAGGTTGGGTGTGGTGGGTCATGCTTGTAATCCTAGCACTCTGGGAGGCCTAGATGGGTGGATCATTTGAGCTCAGGAGTTTGAGACTACCTTGAGCAAGAGCAAGACCCATCTCTACTAAAAATAGAAAAACTAGCCGGGTGTTGTGGTGGGCACCTCAGCTACTCAGGAGGGTGAGGTAAGAGGATTGCTTGAACCCAAGAGTTTGAGGTTGTTGTGAGCTATGACACCACGACACTCTACCCAGGGCAACAGAGTGAGACTTTGTCTCAAAAAAATAAAATAATAAAAGAATGAAATAATGTCTTTTGTAGCAACTTGAATGGAACTGGAGGCCATTATCCTAAGTAACTCAGGAATGGAAAACCAAGTACCACATTTTCATTTATAAGTGGGAGCTAAACTATGAGTACACATGATCACATAGAATGGTGTAAAGGACATTGGAACCTCAGAGGCAGGGAGGGCTGTAAGGTGAAAAATTACCTATTGGCTATGACATACACTGTTCAGGTGATGGGTACATTAAAAGCCTAGACATTAGCACTCTATAATACATCATTGTAACAACAACAAAAAAACCCCAAACACTTATACCCCAAAATCTATTGAAATAAAAGAGACAGTGTGGGGAATGTCTTTCAGAGACTGGGAGGGAGTCCTCCTCAGCCTCTAGCTTCTTAATGAGACTCAGCTCTTTCAGACCTGAAAGTATTATTAGGAAACGAATATGTGAGAGACAGAGAGTAATGAAGCAATTGAGAGTGTGAGCTATCTAATGTTTTATATCATGTATGTATATTATCATTTGAAACCCATTAAGCAGTATTTTATAAGGATTACATCTTCTGGCATTCCAGTTCCATGTTTCTACTGGCTACCCCTCCTTTTCTTTGTTTTTAACTCAGACCCATAATGAGTGTGGGTATTTTTAGTCTTAGACATCCCAGAAACCTTGTGGTCACTTGGCAATGGAAATTTTAAGCCAGTTAGGCTTTCAGACAATCCTGCTTTCTCTTGATTATGGCTTCATTATGCATTCAGGTAGAAAGCGTCCTTAGATGTGTTAGGTCTGTTCTGTGGCACAGTAGAGTAAAATGTTAGATCAATATGCTATGGTGGAAAAAGCACCAATCTATACTATAGATTTAAATATTTACTTTAGCTATGTGACTGTGGATGGGAGAAATGGATCCCTTCTCTCATTTCTCTATACATTTGGGACGATGGTACTTACAGAGTTTCTGTATGTATTAAGAGAGATACACTGTATTTAAAACACTTAGCACAGTGCTTGACAGAAAATGGGTTACTAGTAAATGTTGGAATTTTCTTTCATTTCCTTAAGAGAAAAAGGCATTCCTGCACCTATTCATTTGTAAAAAACTATTGAATATATCCACTATGTGCTAGCCGTTATGTTAGACTTTGGGCACACAGAAATGGGTGAGTACAAAGGAAGGAGGAGTAGTTACTTTCCTCATTTTTTTAGTGAAAGTGTTTAGCACTTTCCTAAGGACATCATCAAATTTACTACTCTTGTCTATTCTCAGCCAGTATTTTAAAAACTATTTCCCTGATGAAATGCTATAATAACAATACTCATATTATCTGTATACACACATTATATTTATATTTTATACAATTTGTTTACTTTCCTGATTTTAGTGATTTAGTTTTAGAATTTACACTTCATATTGCTAGAAGTACTGCTTGGGCCTTCAGAGTGGCGCTATGATAATATAGTACATATTCTGTATTATCAGTAATTCAGTTCAGTATCTTAAAAGCTACTTTGCCTGGTGATGTCAGCAAAAATGGCAGCATAGGGAAGTCCAAAAGCCCATCCCTCCACAAAGCAGTGAACAAACTGGCAAAAATGGTCAAACTTAACTTTATTGGGACTCTTGAAATTAATTAAAAGTTTATAGCAAATAAGTAAATGCTTAATCAAGCCAAAAAAAAAAAAACCACCTGAAGTTTGGCATTTAAGGAACTTTATGTTGAATCACTTACTGATTGTTAAGCTAACAGACTTCATTGATGACATTTGACAAAGAATCTGTTCAAAAGAGTCCTCAGACAAACAAACAATGACTATAACACACAGCAACAACAAACCTCGGGAGGAAAGAAATCAGATTTTCATAGTTGCCACATTATAATATTAAAAATGTTCAGTTTTAGCCAGGCATGGTGGCTTATGCCTGTAATGCTAGCTTTCTAGGAGGCTGCGGCAGGTGGATTGCCTGAACTCAGGAGTTAGAGACTAGCCTGAGCAAGAGCAGAGACCTCATCTCTATTAAAAATAGAAAAACTGTCCCGGCATTGTTTTGGGTGCTTGTAGTCCCAGCTACTCAGGAGGCTGAGGTAAGAGGATTGCTTGAACCCAAGAGTTTGATGTTGCTGTGTATGATGTCATGGCATTCTATCCAGGGCACAGAATGAGACTCTGTCTAAAAAAAAAAAAAACCTACAAAATGTTCAGTTTTCAGAGGAGAGAGAGAGACAAGACATGGTAAAAACAAACTAACTTGCATACTGGAAAAAAGCCAAGATATTTGATATTCTTGATAAAGACTTTAAATCATATGCACAAAAGCTAAAGGAGCTAAAGGAAATCATGAGAACATTGTGTCAACAAATAGGCAATATCCGTAAAGAGGTAGAAATTTTAAAAATGAACCAGATAGAAATTCTGGAGTTGAAAAGTACAGAGCAGAATTGAGCAGGCAGAAGAATCATAAAATTTGAAGACAGTCAATTCAGGAACAGAAAGGAAAAAGAATGAAGAAAAATGAATGGAGCCAAAGAAATCTATGGGACGCCATTAAATATACCTGTACACACAAAACGGAAGTCCCAGAAGGAGAGGAGAAAAGGAAAGATGGAGAAAGAGTATTTGAAGAAATAATGGCCAGACACTAAATTTGATGAAAGTTTGACAAGTTTACACATGCAAGAAGCTCAATGACTCCAAAGTAAAATAAATACATCTTATACCAAAACATATTTATAACCAAACTGTAGAAGGTCCAACCGAATCCTGAAAACAGAGAGTAAAATAATTATCTACCAGTGATCCTCACTAAGATTATAGCTAATTTATTATCAGAAACTATGGAGGCAAAAAGGCAGTGGTATGACATATTGAAAATGAACTACCACTCAAGAATTCTATATCTAGCAAAACGATCAGAATTAAGGAGAGACTGCAGTATTTCCAGACAAATGAAAACTGAGTTTGTTGCTAGTAAACCTGCTTATATAAAATGTAATGGGAGTCCACTGTCCTTCTCATTTGCCAGCAAAGTAATAAACTTCTCTTTCCTTTTCCTCACAAAAAAAAGTAATGGAATTTCTTTATTGAAATGAAGACATTTTCTTCATATATACACAAAGAAATATCAATAAAGATAACTACATTAGTAAATATGAAAGTCAGTGTTAGGTGGGTGTTGTGGTGGGCACCTGTAGTCCCAGGTACTTGCAAGCCTGAGGGAAGAGGATGAATCACTTGAGCCCAAGAGTAAGAGGTTGTTGTGAGTTATTATGTCACAGCACTCTACCCTGGGTAACAGAAAAACTCTGTCTCAAAAAAAAAAAAAGGTCAGTGTTAATATATTCTTGTTTGTAAGAATACTCTTCTTAATAAAAGAAAGAATAAAAGAATAAAAGAAGAGAAAGATAAAAGAATAAAAGAAGAGAAAGATAAAAGAAGAGAAAGTCTTCTCTTTCTAATAGCCTTCTAAGAGAAGACTTCTCTTTCTAAGAGTCTTCTAAGAGAAGACTTTTTTATTAGAAAATATTAAAAGATAACTATATAAAACAAAAATTACAAATGTGTGTTGACGGGCACACAATGTATAAAGATGTAAAATTTGTGACACCATAAAAGGGACAGTTATATAGGAGCCAAGTTTTTGGCACTATTGAACTAAATTTGTATTAATTTGAAGTAGATTGCTATACCTTAAGATATTATTAGGGCACCTTAGGAGGGAAACCTCTAAGAAGATTAAAACATGCATAGTAAAAGATGTAAGAAGAAAATCAAAATGGTCTACTAGGAAATATTTAACATTAAAAAGGGCACTGATGGAGGAACTGGGGAACATAAAAGGTATAGGCATGCCTTAGAGATAGTAAAGGTTTGGCTCCCGACCTCTGTAATAAAGTGAATATTGCAGTAAAGCAAATATTGCAGGAAAATGAGTGACATGAATCTTTTAGTTTCCCAATGCATATAAAAAGTTACATTTAAAGTATACTGCAGTCTATTAGTGTGTGCAATGGCATTGTGTCTAGAAAAACAATATACTTTAATTTAAAAATACCTATGGCTTGGCTTGGCACTGTAGCACAGTGGTTATGGTGCCAGCCACATATACCAAGGGTGGCAGGTTCAAACCCTGCCTGGACCAGCTAAACAACAATGACAACTGCAACAAAAAATAGCTGGGCGTTGTGGCGGGGCACATGTAGTTACAGCTACTTGGGAGGCTGAGGCAAGAGAAACACTTGAGCCCAGGAGTTCGAGGTTGCTGTGAGCTGTGCTGCCGTGGCACTCTACCCAGGGTGACAGCTTGAGATTCTCTCTCAAAAAAAAAAAAAAAAAAAATAAATAAATAAAAATCCCTGTGGCTAAAAAGTTCTAATAATTGTCTGAGCCTTCAGTAAGTTGAAGGCTCACTGGTGAAAAGTGTTGGTGTCGATCAAGGTAGTGGTAGGTGAAGGTCAAGTTGGGGTGGCTGTGGCAATTTTTAAAAATGTCAATAATGAAGTTTGGCACCTTGACTGACTCTTCCTCTGCTGACAATTTCTCTGTAGCATAGATACAGTTTGGTAGCATTTTATTCACAGTAGAACTTCTTTCAAAATTGGAGTCCTCCCAAATCCTGCTGTTGCTTTATCAGCTAAGTTGATGTGATAATATGCTAAACTCTTATCATTTCAACAGTGTACACAAAAGCTTCACCAGGCATAGATTTCATTTCAAGAAACCACTTTCTTTGTTCGTCCATTAGGAAGCAACCCCTCATTTATTAAAGTTTCACCATGAGATTGTAGCAATTCAGTCACATTGCAGACTCCCCTTCCAATTCTAGTTTTCCTGCTGTTTCCACCACATGTGCAGTTCCTTCCTGTGCTGAAGTCTGGAATGCCTCAAAGTCATCCATGAAAGTTGGAATTAACTTCTTCTCAACTCCTGTTAATGTGGATATTTTCCCCGCTTCCCATGAATCATGAATGTTAATGGCATCTTTTCCAGGTTTTTGATTTACTTTGCCAGATTTATTAGAGCAGCAGTCCCCAACCTTTTTGGCACCAGGGACTGGTTTCATGGAAGACCGTTTTCCCATGGTCCAGGAATGGGGTATGGGACAGGAGGCAGAGCTCAGGTGGTGGTGTGAGGGATATGGGAAGGCTGCTCACCTTCTGCTGTGCAGAATGGATGTTGTGTTTACAGGCTTGAAAACGTTAATCTCCTTGTACATCTCCATCAGAGTTCTTGAGTAACCTGGGGCACTGTCAGTGAGTGTTAATATTTTGAAAGGAATCTTTTTCTCTGAGCTATCTCAATAGGGGGCTTAAAATATTCAGGGAACCATTCTGTAAACAGATATTCTGTCATCCGGTCCTTGTTGTTGCATTTAAATAACACAGGCAGAGTAAATTTAGTATAATAATTCTTAAGGGCCCTAAGATTTTCAGGAACATTGGCTTCAACTTTTAGGTCACCAGCTGCATTAACCCTTAACAAGGAAATCAACCTGCCTTTTGAAGCTTTGACTTCTCCGTAGCTATGAAAGTCCTAGAAGGCATCTCCGTTAGACGGCTATTTTGTCTTTGTTGAAAATCTGTTGTATAGTGTAGCCCATCTTCATGAATGATCTTAGCTGGATCTTCTGGATGACCTGCTGCAGCTTCTTCATCAGCATTTGCTGCTTCACATTACATTTTTGTTAGGAGATGGCTTCTTTCCTTAAAAGAAAGATAGGTTTCCTTTGTAAACCAATCTCTGCTGGCTTCCTGCATTTCTTCTGCAACTTCTCACTCCTGTCAGCTTTTATAGAAATGAAATAAATTAGAGCCTTGCTCTGAGTTAGGCTTTGGCTTCAGGAGACTTTGTGGCTGGTTTAATTTTCTACTTAGATTACTAAAACTTTTCTCCATATCAGCAACAAGGTTGTTTTACTTTCTTATCATTCATGTGTTCACTAGAGTAGCACTTTTAATTTTTTTCAAGAACGTTTCCTTTGGCTGGGCGCCTATAGTAGTGGTTAGAGCGCCAGCCACATGCACCAGGGCTGGTGGGTTCGAACCTGGCCCAGGCCTGTTGAAGGGCCTGCTAAATAACAATGACAACAGCAACAAAAAAATAGCCGGGCGTTGTGGTGGGCGCCTGTAGTCCCAGCTACTTGGGAGGCGGAGGCAAGAGAATCGCATAAGCCCAAGAGTTTGAGGTTGCTGTGAGCTCTAATGCTACAGCACTCTACCTAGGGAGACATAGTGAGACTCTGTCTCAAAAAAAAAAAAGAACTTTTCCTTTGCATTCATATGTGGGTAATTACTTGGCACAAGAAGCTTAGTTTTCAGCCTAATTCGGCTTTTGATAAACCTTCCTCAGTACTATTGACAGTTGTTGATTTCTAGGAGTATAAATGAATTTCAGTTTTTAAAGCCCATTAAGGTTTTACAGGTTGATGTTGAAATTTCCTATCTATACCAAAGTGTGTTTTCCACTAGAGTGTACAACATTGACATTGTTCATTTGTGTTAAGCATTGAACTTTCTTGGTAAGAAAGTTTTTTTGCTTTCTCTTATTAACTATGTAGCCATAAGAAATAGCATGGGAGTGTTTTGAATGGGAGAAATAACACAGAAATTCTGAAATAGAAGCCACTGTGGATGGGGTAGTACAGGCTTTCCCGAGAGACAGAGAGAGAAGGGAGAGGCACCCTAGAAATGTACCTTACCTCTTTTATTAGTTTTCTCTGAGCTGATTCTGGTAGAGTAAAAATTTCAAAGCAAATCTTTAGCCACATTAAAACTAGAGATGGGGGGGGGTCATGGTGTGTGATATACCTCTTGGAGACAGGGCACAATTGTAAGAGGGACTTCAACTAACAAATGCAATCAGTGTAACCTGGTTTTCTGTACCCTCAGTGAATCGTCAATAATAATAATAAAAAAAGTAGATATGATGCATTCCATTCCATAGCTAAATAGAATCAACTGGGGAAATAATTTGTTTGGGATCATCTGCATAGCTACATAGTCACCTTGACTTGTGACAAGTTCTTATTTATCCTTCAAAATGCACATGCTATAGGAAGGCTTTTCCAATCCTGGTCTCATGCCATCTCAAGTTACTGATAACTCTTTTTTTGCCATTTCTGCCTCATGTGCATATTTTTTTTGTTACGCTCTTTCACTGTATTTATTTGTGCCACTGGATTCTAATTCCTTGAAGACCTAGACTGTGTGTCATGCTTCTCTGTATTCCCAGTGCCTGGATAGTACCCATCAGTGTCTGGCATATAGTAAGTATATGATAAATGCTTGATGGACAGACATATATTTAGACAAGAGTTGGAGAGTAAGAAATAAAGGTAAGAAATTAAGTATTCCTGCTTATACTCTATGGGGTATGTAACAGTCATCTGTATATAATTCTAACACAGTAAGATTCACATGTGATGTTGAGACAAATAGATATCCACATGCAAAAGAATGAAGTTGGACCATAACCTCATACCATATACAAATTTTAATTCAAAATAGATCAAAAGACCTAAATGTAAGGGCCAAAACTATAAAACTCTTAGAAGAAAACACAAAGTTTAACTGTATAACTGGTTTCCTACAGCACTTACCATGCTATAGTGTAGTGGACTTCAGTATACAAGTCCTGTGGAGTTTGGTTTGTGATATAAACTCATAATGTACTACATAAGGCAAAAATCATGTGTTTTTGAAATCTCTTAATTTACCAGGATTTAGGTCTTTGAAAGCTCGAGTGTAATGGATTAAAGCAGTGGTTCTCGACCTTCCTAATGCCGTGACCCTTTAATACAAATGATGGTATCACACTGGGTACTCGTATGTGGGCGGACTCGCCTGGAGACAGACAGAGGAGCGGTGTCTCGGTTCCTAAGACCATTGGAAATGAGTGTTTTTCGACCCCCAAAGGGGTCGCGACCTACAGGTTGAGAATCGCTGGATTAAAGGATAGACCACATTTCATTTTGACTTCCTACATAAAGATCTAGTGCACTGCCGCGCATTTTGCTAAGTACTTCAGTATTTGTTTCATGGCTGATTTAGATTGTTTGAGAGGTTTGGGTCTTATAAAAGGAAAAATTATTGTTTGTGAAGGGGATTTAATGTTATATTCACCATATTAAGGCAGGAGAAGTATCCCTATATCTCTCTAAGCATGGACGAAATAGCTACTGGTCTTGCCTCATCTTGGCAGCATCTAGTTTAGAAACAAAAACTCGAATGAAATGTCCTCTCTGGAGCATTCTCACTTTTGGCTGAGTTTGTTCTTAGAATTCATTTGGTTAATAAATTAACTCATTTTCTATTGTAGCTGCCAAGGGAATTACCTTTCTTGGGGGGTGGCTTAGAAAACACAAAAGAGATTGTCATCCTTTTTCTTTAACTAGTAGATGGACTAATTTTGACCTATCTTTTATTTTTTAGGAAGCTAAACTCCAAAGTGGAGAGGAGTCAGAGCTGTAGTGACACAGCTCAGGAAAGAGTGAAGAGCAGACTCAGAGCAGCTCCAACCAACAAAGCCAAGGTATACCTCAGCCACAGGCTTCCGGGGCTCACTAATCCTGCCCCCATAGCTCCTCTGCACATGAGGAGAGAATCTAGTCTAGATAAGAAGCAGCAGAATGAGCCCAGGAACGTTAGTTCTGTTGGAGAAGTCTACAGATGTGAAGGAAGAGGGTTTGAATTAGGTGCCAGGTGAATTAGGTGACAAAATTAGGGCCATTAGAGTAACCTTTTTTAAAGCTCTAGATAAGGGACTTTTTTCCTACAAATTGTCAGTTTTATTTTTTAAAGTGTGTAGGAGTTTCTGCTAAATAGTATGCTTTCTAAGTTAGTGATTTTCCTCATTTCTCAGGCTCATATTACCCTTCATCCCACTTCTTGTCCTTCTCTTCCCTATCCCTGCACCATCATAAAGGAATTATGGAGGAAAATATATATATATATATATATATATATAATCTTTTTAATCTCTTTCAGGTCACAGCTGTGACTCCAGCCACCAACCCCATCATTGGTGTCCTCTTTTCTACTCAAAACAACCGCTGCCTTTCGGCCCCGGACTTAACCATTGAAAAGCGTCTACCCTTCAGCTCCCTCTCATCCTTGGCTTCTCTGCATAAGCCAGAGCGTTCTATCAGCCCTGAGAGCAATGACAGCATCTCTGAAGAACTAAACCATTTCAAACCCATTGTCTGCTCGCCATGCACTCCTCCTAAGAGACTCCCTGATGGCCGTGTGCTAAGTCCCCTCATCATCAAATCAACACCCCGAAACCTAAACAGAAGCCTACAGAAACAGACTTCTTATGAGGCCAGTCCACGGATCCTCAAAAAATGGGAACAGATTTTTCAGGAGCGGCAGTTCAAAAAGACCCTTTCAAAAGCCACTCTTACCTCCCTGGCTCCTGAAACAGGGGAAGACTTACTGGGCTCTGAAGTTACCCATTTTAGCAAAGAGAAGCCACTTCTGGCTTTAAATACAAGACTATCCACTGGGCAAGTACTCTCTGAGTACACTGGACCCACCTCCACTGACCCTGATTATCTCCCCTCTGTTAGCCAAACAAAAGAAGAACAGGACAATGATAGTAGAAGGAGCACAGAGATCCCATTGGAAACCTGCTGTTCCTCAGAACTCAAAGTGGGTGCTGGTGGGAATTCTCTGGAGAGGGAACCATTTGAGGGGTCAGGATCAACACCAGAGGCCAAATTAGACAAAACCTGTCTAAGCAGAACCATGAAAATCTCGGCAGTTAATTCAATGCTACCCAAAAACAGTGTTTTGGGTGGAGTCCTCAAAACAAAGAAACAGTTGAAGACATTAAATCATTTCGATCTGGCTAATGGTGTTCTGGTAGACAGCCTAAGTGAGGAGCCACTTCCTCCCTTGCGCCGGGGCCGGAAAAGACACTGTAAGACCAAACACTTAGAACAAAATGGCTCCCTTAAGAAATTGCGGCCAACCAGTGGTGAGGTGGGTCTTGTCCCAACAGACCCAGCACTTCAAGAGATGGAGCAGAAATTGCAGCAAGAAGAAGAGGACCGCCAGCTGGCCCTGCAGTTGCAGCGAATGTTTGACAATGAGAGGCGGACTGTGAGTCGGCGAAAGGGCAGTGTGGATCAGTATCTCCTACGGTCCAGCAATGTGACTGGAGCCAAGTAGTGCTTGATGAACAGTGTCACCTATTTTTAAGAGGTCTTTGGCCTTGATCATTTATCCTGAAGGGCAGAGTGTTTTCGCTTTGGTTTTCATATGATGGCAGAATGCTGTCTAATATGGTTCTGAGAGGTTACAGGGCCTCTGTAGTCAATATCCAAGGGACCTGCATCTCTGTTTCTCTGTGCCCCGGGCCAGAAGTACTCCTCACTCCTTGAGTGACCTGCCTCTGAGGGCTTCTGGGCCAAATTCCACAGCATCTACTTGGGATGAGATTTGGAATGGCCTCATTCAGGAGCATGAAATGATAGAGGAAGGAGGAAATACCTTCTCAGATAGAAATGGTAGAAGGAAGAGGAGATACCTTCTCAAACTGTTAGACCTCCTGACTTCTTTCAACAGGGTGTTGTTTTAAATCAGCCTTGCAGATAAAAATTAATTTCTTCTATTTCAAAGAAGTAGAACAGTATGTATAGTTCTTTGGGAGATCCAACATCATAGATTGTTATGTTCCCCTCTTTCCTGCCACATGCCACAAATAAATACCTACTTAAATCAAGTTAAGCTTATGCTTCTACAGAAGTTAATTTACATGCTGTTTTAAAAAATAACTTTTAATCAATGCTGTGTAGTTGACAGAGCACCTTCACAGACGTTTAATTTGGCCTTCCCAACAGACCTAACATTTAAGTGATATCAGCCCCATTTTTAGATGATGAAACTACAGTGCAAGTGTTCATTTTTTCTCAACTACTAAGAGGCATAGCTCAGACTCACTAATGGCTATCCTGACAGCAAATCCAGTGGATTTTCTACATTTCCCAAATGGACTACAACCCACTGGCCTGCCCGGGGAGCCTACGGAAAGCAAGGCTGGGTATTGGATACCTCTACATGTAAATAATGAAGATTGACAAGATGTACAATAGCATATACACACCGGGCAGTTATTCACATGCCCTACAGTTTTCGGCCTTCTGTCTTGCTGCGGGGGTCTAGCCTGTGAAATATACTATAATCAGGCTTTATTGTTTCATTATTACTTTCACATGGCCAAGGGTTATCTGCAATGTTGATCTAAAATCCTGAAGATTCACCCTGATGTCAGGCAAAGAAAAATGCTGAAACTCCATACTATGGAAACAAGGTATCTAGCTGGATGCAGCTGGTAAATTCAGTCCCATGGACCTTTGGGGTTTATTTTCCTTAGCAGCTGACACCATGTGTCTTTTGCATCCCTGGTGGTGCTTGGTGCTTCTGCCCATCTGGGCTCATTGAGAATAGGGATTCAGATAATGATTTTAGGGAATCTCAGATAGGCTGGCATTCCCTGTGTATGTGTGAGCTGTTACGATAAAGTCATGTGACTGGCATTTTAACAAACCTTCCAGAGATTATATATACCAATGTATGTTGTTCCCCTTGAATAGCCCCAGCAGGATCCTGCATAGCTTTTCCAATGATAATTGCCATTGGTGAAAGCATTTCAGACCAGAAATATGTAAAAACAGACTCCCAAAATGGTCATTTATTCCAACCTCCTCTTATAATACAAAGGCAGAGGCTAGGATCCAGAACAGGAATTCACTGGTGAAGGGAGTTAGTATAGCACCTTCTTTTGATTGTTCTGAGATTAGCTCTCTTCATCTTGGAGTAAACCTTTAATCTTTTGTGGTTATAGGAGAGAGAATTTTAAGTTTGAAACTAGCTAGAAGCTATTTGAAGCCTCTGGGGAAGAAGGTGGCATATCAAGAGGGTCTGAGTAATAAATAGGTATTGTTGTAAAGCAGTCAGAGCCATTTACTTGTGCAGCTCATAGTTCCCAAATGGTTCCCAAAGAGAAGTTCCAGAGATGTCTTAAGCATTGTGGTCATCATTGAGATACGTGGAATCTCTTTGGTGACTACTTTGGTGGGGCATTACTCACCTGAATGTATGTATTTTGTATTCTTTGTGTGTGCACGTGCATGTGTGCAGATGTATGTTTAAAATATATACATTCAATCTCATTACAGTCATGCCACTTTAGTTCTAGGTCCTACCAGCAACATAAGGCCTTCAAGGTCTGCTAGAGAGTGTGTTAGTGCCCAGAGTAGAAGACCTGGCACTGGTCTGCAGAGGACAGGGGAAGGTGACCTTACCCAAAGCCCTTAGAGAAAACTTACAGTTACTACCATTTCATGTATTTCCTTTTTGATTGTAGTAAATGTTATTGGAAGGCTAGTATTGTTGGTAGTAGCAAAGACACTTATTTTTCCGCTTGCCACATTTTTCTACATCTCTAACAATTTGAAAAACACTTTTCAGTTGAAATTGATTTTTGTTTTTGGTAAAAAGATAATATTTTTAATAGATAAAGATATATTTTAAATATTTCCCCAAATTAATACTTTCTTTTTAAGAAATTGCATAATAGTAGCAACAAGTGCAGAGTGAAAAGCTACTTCTTATTAAGTGAATATTTCAAACACCAGGTCCAGCTTACTGACTTTACCCCTTGCAGTTACTCTGATGCCTAGGATGGTAATTACAATTGTTTTCCCAACTTCCTGTTGAGCATTCATATTTCAAATATAGGCAGAGTGGTTTAGGGTAAGGGGGGAAGAAGCTTAAAATTTAATCAATGTGGCTTTGGAGGATGAAAAAACCCACTAAAATATTATCTCTATTTTAAGATGCTTCCCATTTTAATAACTATATTCTTTCTGAAAAATTTCCCTTTCTTGTTGTGAAATTGGTCACAAATGGAGTTGTTGATATAGATTCTTTGGCGAGGGGAAGGAAAAAGACAAAATTAGAATGCTGAGGAAGGTTTTGTGAGCTAGAATGAGAGATGCTATTTCACAAAGCATATTTCTCACAAATCATTGAAGTCCAATTCGCCAAATTACCCATGTCTTACTCGGTTCCTTGTATATATTATGTATTCTGTGTTTTTTCTTACTAACGGGGAAATTATGAGAGGTGGGAGGGTAAAGAAATGGGAAATCCAAGAAATGTGGTATCCTCAGAAAGGGGCTTTTAGGTCTTTTCCTTAGAAAGGGAAAGACACTTTGGGAGCACGTTCATGACCTGTTGATTGTATCTGCTGGAGGATGTTATCTGGGCCTATTGGGTTGGTATCAAATCAGGGGATATTGCTTTCAGCCCCTGGCCCCTTTCATATAATTGACTCTTTTTGCAAAAGGTTAAGTCTTGGCTGAGGCTTGCCAGGGAAACGTGTCCTAAGTGGCTTCATTTATTTTTTTAAGATTTTAATTTAAAAATTTTGCTTAGAGGAAGCACTGGTGATAAATATCTTTTCTGTTTTTTGTTCATTTTCCCTAAAGGAAAAATGCCCTTAAGAGATTAAAAAGCTGCTTAATTAATTGCTGTCTAGTTGCAAACTGGCAAACTGACTCAAACGGGAAGCTGCCATTGTGTCTGACTGTGCAGCTGATGAACGAGAGGCTGTTTGTTCATCCTTTCTTTTCCATCTGACATTTCCTGAGCTTCAAACTTGTCACTCAACCCTGCTCTTGAGGAACTTGATATTTAATGGAATGTACTTGAATGTATATATGGCTGGAGAGTTTGTTAATGGTCTTATGAAAGGCCATTTCTTTCCTAGCTCTTTTTGATGGTCCAGCACCCAGCCTGCTGCATTGAACGTTTTGGAGACCTCATTTGTGAATATTACTGCAACATTGCTTTTCATTTATTAAGTAATTTTCCCAAGGGAGGATGAATTTTCTCCTCTAGTAATTATAAGACAGTAACATCTGTCTGGGAGCTGCTTTTAGGTTAAGCTCCAAGAAATGAGACAGGTTGTGGATCACTGACATGATCAGAGGAGGCCAAGACCTCAGTTTAGTAGCCTTTTAATCTCTCCCCCAACTACCTGGCTTTTCACTGAAATGGAGGGGCCAGCAGGGGAGGGGGAAAGAATCAAATGCTGTATCATAACCATAGAATGTTACAGCTAGAGAGGGCATAGAAATTATCTGAGTTAAAGTGCTACCCCTTTCTTTTTTTAACAAATGAGGAACTTGAGATCCAGTGTCAAGTAGTCAAATAGGGCTATTTTATACTGTAGTTTTCTATAGTCTGATTGATTAGTCTTTAAAGTTTTACAAACACAAATTTGCTAATGAGGGGAACACCCAAGTGATTAGGAGGCTTTTTAACAACTTTTTCGTCTTAATTTTAAAAATTAGAATGAAAATGTACTTATAGCCCCTGAATGTACACCCAACCCAGGTAGGGAAAACCCCCATAGTATGAAAATGTGAATGTGGAGTCTTACAAAGTGATAAATTTTGATTAGAATAATTGCCATTTTAATTATTATAAATGAAATTGAATAATTTTAATTAAGGGGTAAAAAGCCAGCTAATTTTTCTTTAAAAATTAGAAGCTTCTTAGGCTCCCAAATCTTTCTTAGCTAGTCTTTTCCTCATCAACACATAGAATGGTCTTTTGACCTGGTCTTTTAGAGTGAACATAGTTGATTATGAATTCTTGTGACTCAATGAGAAAGCAGTTTTATGGGGTAGAAGTGGATTTTAGGGGAAGAAGGTGCTGAATAGATTTTCTTATAAAGAAGATCCAGAAATGAAACTTAATAACGTGATCATTATCCCCTGTAGTTTTCTAAAGATTGTAGAAAAGAGACTTTTAGACATAGAGGTCACCAGTTTAGAAATTAGTCAAAGTGAATCAAGGAAAAAGTGCCAAGACTAAAGGTATAGATTGTTCTATGTATTATCAGTATTTTTATTTTCTTCCTAAGAAAAATTATTCATTCTCCTTTGTGAGTAAATGCCTCCTTAATGTCTGTAAGGTGGCAACTTCTCACAGCCTTCTTCTTGTGAGGGGCAACCTCAAACTCTAATGGTGTCTTAAATTAAAAAAAATAGTTGGACAAAGCCAAGGCAAAGCAAGGCTGGTTCATCTTCCTTTCCTCTCATTTAAAATGAGGTAAAAAGAGGCAACTTCAGATATTAAGCTGTTAGGCTGTTGGCCCTGGTTCTAGATTAATATGGCAGCAGGCAGATTCCCCCTTGTTGGCACTACCGATCTTCCAAAGCTGTGCCACCAGTGGGAGCGGGGGCTCTTCCTCAGTAGCCTTGGGGCTCCAGCAGAGCACTTAAGTCCTAATGAGAGAATAGATACTATGCAAGGGGAAAAAATTACTATCTTAAATGCCAACTAATAGATTTTTTTTCTTTTTGCGCCTGATGTACTGTTTACTCTCAACTCTGTACAAATATAGTAGTTCTAAGGGCCTTTCCCCCTCCTGCCTAGAAATAGAAAACGGGTAATATATTGGTTTTATTCAAACTGCTGTCTGCTTTAGATTTGGAGAAGGCACCTGGATCCTTGCGGACTGCCACTGCTGGCTCCCTTCTCCTTGACTCTTCATAAAGAGCATTTTGACAAAGACAGAGGACTTGGAACAGGGCATGCTTTGTAAGGGGTGCTTCTGCCAACAAGGAAATGGCGTGGAATCAAGTGGAATGATACCTTGTTTATTTAAACAGTACCAAAGTGCATTCTTCAATGTATGCTTGCCTGCTTGAGGCGAGGCCCAAGTTGAGAATACAATAAAGCAAACTCATGAAAGTGAATGTTCTGTTTTCTGGTCAAAGTCTTGTCTCTGGAGAGCAATCTCAAACAAGGTAAGCTTGGATGGTGTGGTGTTTGGTTTTTGATGCTAGTTTTGTCCTGGGAGGTACTACAGATGGGAATGTTCTTCCTTTGACATTCAGAATGGTGGGAAAGGTTAGGATCTGGGACAGGTTTTTCATGGCATACAGCTATGTATGTCTTCTGACTTAGGTTATCTCCAATTTACAGTTTTACCCCAGTTTACTGTCATTCTCACATTCAACCAATTCATACTCCTAATGAAGGCACCAAGAAAGTGTCTGAGTAAAGAATGAGTATTTGGGACACTGTCCTTGCCCATTAGAGAACTGATTTTTTTTCTTTTTTTCTTTTGAGACAGCGTCTCAAGCTGTCGCCCTGGGAAGTGTGCCGTGGTGTCAGCTCATAGCAACCTCCCAACTCTTGGGGTCAAGCTATCTTCTTGCCTCAGTTTTTCTTTCCTATTTTTAGTAGAGACGGGAGGGTCGCACTTTTGCTCAGGCTGGTCTCGAGCCCATGAGCTTAAGCTGTCCACTGGCCTTGGCCTCCCTGAGTGCTAGGATTACAGGCGTAAGCCACTGTGCCTGGCCAGAACATCTGATTTTTAACATGTCCTTTTTTGGAGTCATTGTTCAGAATTCATCAAACCCTCCTTGACGTCAGTTTCTCATCCAACAGAGAAAAAAATGTATCCCTGTTTCATCTGAACTTGGAAGGCTAATTTGAAGGGGAAGTGTGACAATGCCGCCATGGTCCAGGTTCCAGGAAAGAACGTGTGGCACCCAGACTATTGCTCTGTGCACCCACTCTTTATTGCTGCTGGGCCAGGCGCTGGGTCATGCCCAGGGAGGGGAGGTCCTGACAAGTTCCCCACTCTCTGCTACCAGTGAGCAGCTGAACTGAGCTGTGAGGCCCCGAGGGCCCCTGGAGAGGGCTGGGGTGCAGGCCAGGAGATACACACCCCTAGTCTTTTGTGTCACTGGCTGAGGGCTCTTGGCAGAACTCATCCATGAACTCTAGGAAGCGGCCAAACTTGGGCTGGCCCTCGCTCAGTGCAGGGCAGGCCGGTGGCAGCGGGGTGGCCCCGAACACCTTCCTTAGTGAGCAGCGCACCAGCCGCCGGTAGCGAGCTCGGAACTCCTTCAGCAGGCGCTTGGCCTCCAGGTACTGCTGCTGGTTTGCCAGCCGCTGCTCAGTCCTCCTGCGCAGCACGGCGCCTGCAGAGAGAGAAGCCAAGAGAGGCACCAAGCTTGTCCTGGTTCCCACTTACCTGAAGCAGCAGGTTTGGGTCCAGAGACCCCTAGAAAGTGGAAGGGCATGGGAGAAGGATTTTCAGCAGGGTGAAGATGGCCTTTTCAGCATGGGCCAGTGAGAAGTGGCGAAGATGGCCTTTTCAGCTTGGGCCAGTGAGAAGTCAGCAGTATCCCTCCTGATTCTATGTTAAACCGTGGTTCAGCACTCTAACATGCTGTATGACTTTGGGCAATCCCTTCACCCTGGGTCTCAGTTTTTCCACCTGCACATAGAGAGGGCTGGGCTGGACGCCCTCTTCCTGCTCTGTTATAAGCCCTTTTTTTGCCTTACCCAGCAGATGAGTAAGCTGCTGGATCTTGGGTCCTGGCAGCTGTGGCACAGCCATACCTAGTGGAGCCTCTGTAATGTTCCGAGGGTCCCGCATGCGAACGAGGATGTCATCCAGTAGCTGGCCTCGAGTCTTCCGTTGGGGTGGAACAGGGATTCTCTGGGCCTGATAGAAGATAACATAGGAAGGTGGTATCTCAAGCCTATGCTCAGACTTCATGCTCAGTAACAGCAACGGACAGGGGAGCCCTTGGGGGCAATGAGAAAGCAAGACCCTCAGAGGGTCCTGAGGTGGCCTGCATCTGTACCTGTGGGGGTCCTGAAGGCTACTCACACTCAGCTGGATGCTTACCCGTTTCTCTTTGGGAACATAGTGCTTCTGGAAAGCATCCAGCTTGGGCCTGGAAGAGCGGAATAGGAGTGGGTACTTCAGCATATGCTGCAGGGCCTGTGCATTTTTCTGGATTCCTAGGGCCAGAAGTCAAGACTGAGTCAAGACACATTCCCCCACCCCCACCCCATGTTACTCCTGATTTCTTCATTCCCTAGTCTCACTGCAGCTCTAGGTGAAGGGGTGTAAAAGCTCCCCAGGAAGAAAATACTGCTCCCTGATCTCTCCCTATCTGCTACAGTGCCTGAGGCTCTGTCATTCTTTAGTGAATCCTTATCCCACATGAGCACAGATCCTAATGGAAAGATAGCACTAGAGTAGGGAAAAGGCTGGCCCCAGTGTGGCACCGTTAACTTTAGGGGGTTACACCAAAGGGACTGACACCCTAGAGTCTAGCTGAGTGCCAGCTCCTTTAGAAGCACAAACACTGATAACATATCAGTTTTAGAGACTCAAAAAGGAAGCTGCCTCCTTTATCTCAACCAAATGGGGATTTGGGATGTCAGTTTGGGACTTAACTAGGCTAGGAAAGGCACAGGAATCTGGCCAGTTTGGGTGTTTGGTCATCAAAACTTTTCTGATGACTTTTCCATCCAGAGCGGCTGGGCACAGACCAGTTGGAATCTCTGAACAAGCTGTGGCTCCCCAAAATCAGGTAAGGGCTCAAGCCAGGACAGGGTTCCCAACATGTAGGGCATTAAACCAGGATATGCAAGAAGCCTTTTGACAGACATCTAAACAGAAGACAGCACTCTCACTGGGAAAAGAAGTCCTGGAATCATCCTTTGCTTGGCCTTGATTGCTCTGGGCTGTGGAGACGGCCCCTTGCCTTGGAGCAAGGGTATGCCCTCACATACCCTTTGGCTCAACGAAGGCTGGATCAGGCTTAGCTGTCAGCAGCTCTTCATAGCCATGGTACTTTCTGGGGAGGGAGGTGGATGGGAGCTTCCTCCGAGTCCTCTTCACTTCTCTGGGTGTTGGTGGTGGTCTTCTTTGGTCTTTCTCCTTCACCTCTAAATCATCCCTATGCATGATGGTGGAGGGCAGCTCATTCACCTATACCCAGGAAGAAGAATATTCATTCATTCCATTAAGACTTCTGAACATCAGCTCCATGCTGGTCCCCATGCTGGGCCTGTTAAGGGGCAAGACCAAGACTGAGATGGAAGAAGGCAGACATGAAAATAGATGAGGACCAAATACCTTGATAAATGCTATTAACAGAGGAGAGACAACAGTTTTGAGTGATCCCAGAGGAAGCCTCAACCCAGCCTGGAAGCTCCCTAGAGGAAGTGATACCCTTACCTGAGCTAAGTCTAAAAGCCAGGAGAGCTACTCCCAACCCAGAGTGGGAAGAGGGTGGAATGCAAGCGATGAGAAACATTTTTTGACTAGTACAGGCCAGGAACAGCATAAGCAAAGGTACAGAATCCTCCAGGTGCATGTGAAGGAACTAAAGATTGGCATAGTTGGAATACAACGTGAAGAGACAGGCAACTAGAGTAATAAGCAGAATTGTTCTGTACCAAGCTGATGGTGTTTTATTTTGTATTTTCTTTATTCTTACTCTGATGGCAAGCCACGGGAGATTTCATCCTATCCTAATGGCTTTATAAGAAACATGAAACCTATATTTCATTTAGGGATATAGTTATAGCCTGAATTAAAATGGCCTACTCAAAAAGAGATAGGAAATCTGCATAGATGTATAACAAGTAAAAAGGTTGAATTAGTAATTTTAAAATTACTCACACAAAAAAGCCAAGGACCACATGGTTTCACTAGTGAATTCTATCAAACGTTTAAAGAATACTAATTCTTCACAAGCTCTTCCAAAATTTAGAAGAGGGAACACTTCCCAGGTCATTTTCTGAAATCAGTGTTACCCCAAAACTCAAACTAGAGAAATACACACAAGAAAAGAAAAATACAGACCAATGCATTAATAAACGCGAAAATCCTGAAATATGTTAGCAAACTGAATTCAACAAGTAAAAAGGGTTATACACCATGTCAAAACAGGCATTTATCCCAGGAATTTAAGATTGGTTCAACATCTGGAAATCAATTAATGAAATACACTCTTATCAATAGACTGAAAGACCAAAGCCACCTTATCACCTCGAGAGACAGAAAAAGAATTTAGTAAGATCCAACATACACCTTGATAAAAAACAATCAGTAAACTAAGAATGGAAAGAAACTTCCTGAACTTGATAAAGGGCATCTCTGAAAAACCCACAGCTAATGTAACTAAGATGAAAGACTGAGTGCTTTCTCCTAAGAACAGGAACAAGACAAGGATATCTGCCCTCACCACTTCTATTCAACATGGGAGGTTATAGCTAGGGCAATTAGGTAAGAAATAATTTTAGTGGTTTTTTTTTTATTTTTTTTAAATGAACAACATGGTGACTCATGATTGTATCGCTTTGGCTGCCAGGAGCTCAGAATTACATTTTAGCAATACACCTTTACTATGCATGATGTACACATTTGAGTGACAGAGTACCCTTGTACTTATTACTTCTTTTCTTGTCCATATTATGTTTTCATCTAACTCTCAACTGTTTATTTTTTAATACTTTTTTTTTTTTTTGAGATGGAGCCTCAAGCTGTGGCCCTGGGTAGAGTGCCGTGGCATCACAGCTCACAGCAACCTCCAACTCCTGGGTTTAGGCGATTCTCTTGCCTCAGCCTCCCAAGTAGCTGGCACTAGAGGTGCCCACCACAAGGCCCAGCTATTTTTTGGTTGTAGTTGTCATTGTTTGGTAGGCCTGGGCCAGATTCGAACCTGCCAGCTCTGGTGTATGTGGCTGGTGTCTTAGCCGCTTGAGCTACAGGCACTGAGCCAATACTTATTTTTTTGTATTTTTCATTATTCCAGAAAGGTTCTGAGGTAGTTCATAAAGATATTTTTATGCTATATGAGTTTATATGTTGCTATACACGTCATTTGTGGAATAATAAAAGAGATGAATGGATAAGAGAGAGCTTTAAGATGTAATTGTACGTCCTGGAAAGACTTAGCAGTGGGCAGACTGGAGGGGTAAGAGTCGAGGCAGGGAGGGGCATGGCACAATAATATAGCCAACTTTTCCAGCCTTGTATTTCTCTTTCCCTACGTGCCAGCCTTCTGCTGCACTGACACTGAACACTTGTGGTTCTTGCTTGTACCATTTTAGTTTTCCTCTTCTATACTTTGCTTCTTGCTGTTCCCTCTGCCCAGAATGCCCTTGCTGCCACATCTTTCCCTTGTTATTCCTACTGAGCCTGCAAAGCTCAGCTCATTTGAGCCTCTTCTAGGAAGCCCTCCTGGTCTGAGGCAGAGACATCCTTCCTTCATCTTGGCTCACAGTGCCTGGGTTTCCCTCAATCTCAGCACCAATTACATGTATGGTTCCTGTCCATCTTTCCCATCAGATTGACAGCACCTTGAGGGCAGGACCTGTGTCTGCTCCATCTGTCTTCCCAGGATCCAGAGGCAGCTTCAAAACTGTGAGGTGACCTTAGGCAGAGAGATCATAGCATACAGGCAGCAGCAAACTATTCTGAAAAACTAGTGAGAAGCATACTCCAGTCAGACCCTGGGTCTTGTCAGTACTACAGGACCATGATGTGCCCCCATCAGTAGCCTCAGATCAGTGGCTTTCCCAGAAGGGGTTTCCAAGCCCTGCCAAGTACTGACTTCTGGTCACAGACTCACCATATGCTTGTTACTAGCCACCCACAATAGTCCAGAGAGCTGAGGGCTATGCAGGAGCCTGTGGGAGCTGGCAGTAAGTGGGCAAGGGCAACTGGATACAGGTACCTGGGTCAGGAAGATGGACTCTGTGCTCTTGGTGTCCTCATCTGATGGCTGCTCTGGGCTGAGGTGGACGGCTGTGTCGCTTGGGCGGGACACAGTCTCTTCACTATGCACGGTGGAGTTAGAGCAGATGGGAGGCAGTGGCACAAAGGTCCGGCGTGAGAGGGAAAGGCCTTCCGGGCCCTCGGTGGGTATGTGCGGCTCCAGAGAAGTGCTTTGGGCAGTAGGTAGGTCTTCATCTAGCTCTGCCTCTGCCTCCAGCATATTCCTGGAGGGAGACTTGATTGTGGTCATGCGTGAGTGGTGGAGTAGCAGAGGCTGCTTTGGCACCTTTGGGACTTGAGTTTTCACCTGTCACGGAAGAAGGGCTGGATTGGATTTGCTCCTTAATTAAGGATCTCTCCCCGTGGGCTGCACTAGCCTCACGCTACTTGTATAGCAGTCAGAGCACTGGGTAAGGACTTGGGGAGGCAGGGAGGGAGATCATACTTGTTTGCCATCTATCATATGCCCTATGCATGACATAAGTTGTTCTATTTATACCAAGTGAATAATTATCATCATTTTATGGGTAAGGAAACGGGTTCTATTTCAGACTTTCAATGCTTGCTCCAGTCCTGTGAGGATTCAAGAAGAGCTTACTGGACAGAGGCAGGCTGTAGAGGAGGTAGCAAAGGAATAAAGTGTATTTAATTTGGGGAATCAGCAAGCCTCAGTGCAGCTTTTAGTTGTAGAAAGACTAAAATCAAAATTTGAGTAGGGAGCAGTCTTGGAGGTCACTGAGTCTGACCTGATTTTACAGAGAAACTAAGGCCCAGAGATTGAGCTGTGGAGAAGTGGGGAGAAATCAGCCTTGAAGTCAGAAGACTCAGGAATGAGCCTGACTCCATCACTTTCCATAGCTGCCTGGCCTTGGGCAAGAGTTTCACTTTCTGAGCTTCAGTTTTCTCAACTCTAAAACTTCTCAGAACTACTCAGAGGATGAGATAAAACCACAGATATGAAAATACATTATTAACTCCCATACTCGTATCAATGCAAGTTACAGTCACCTACAAAAATTAAGAATGGCTATACCAGGACCAGAGTATGTCTTCTGCCTGAATCTTTACCCTTTGACTGAGGAGTGCTCAGAAGGGAAATGTTCTAGTAGAAGTGTGCAGCAACAGCAACAGCTGTTACTGGACATTCTTTGCTTTCTTACTAATCAAAATAATTTACCGAAGTTGGTTCTAGTTATTTCAGGCACAACTATGAAAAATACTGAGAACAAAGCATTTGATGCGTCCAGACTCAAGTCAGGTAACATAAGTGACATGTATTTTTATTTGTAAAATGAACAACACCTGTAGGTATCATTTGCACAAAATGAACTTGTTTTGTTGTTTGTTTTTATCGAGACAGAGTCTCACTTTGTCACCCTTGGTAGAGTGCTACGGTGTCATAGCTCACAGCAACCTCAAATCTTTGGTCTCAAGTGATTCTCTTGCCTCATCCTCCCTAGTAGCTGGGACTATAGGCGCCTGCCACAACACTCAACTATTTTTTTTGTTTGTTTAGCAGGCTCGGGCCAGGTTCAAACCCACCAGCCCTGGAGCATGTGGCGGGTGCCCTAACCACGGAGCTATGGGCATCCCCAAATGATGTTTTTATGTTGACCAGCGGTCTTCGCAATCAAAAGGTTAAGGAAGTGTTTCCTTATGTTGGAAGCAATCTACTGCCTCTTCTAACTTTCCCAGCCAGTGCTGTTAGACTTGTCTTCTGAGACACCGCATAATAAGTCAAATTCCTCTTTCATCTAGAATTTCGAAAATTTCTGCGAAATGTGCCTCTGGAATCAGAGATTGAATTTAGGGCTGAACATGGTGGCTAATACTAAAAATAGGAAAATTAGCCAGGCTTTGTGGCCGGCACCGGCATTCCTAGCTACTTGGGAGGCTGAGGCAGGAAGATCGCTTGAACCCAGGAGTTGGGGTTGCTGTGAGCTGGGCTGATGCCTCAGCATACTAGCCTGGGCAACAGAGTGAGACTCTGTCTTAAAAGAAAGAAAAAAACATTCAATTGCAAATGTAGAAAAATGGAAAGGGTGCGGTTCCAACCTTAATAAGAAAAAGAACCTGAATAACCTATACAATCATAACTTTGATTTTCTTGCTTCTCCTGGAGATATATATATATATATATATATATGTTCAACAGCAAGAAAAGGAGAACTGAACCTAAAGGAAAGATTCTAGGCATCATGGAAGAGAGCAGCCCAATCATGCATTGAAAAGAGGCTCATTCCTTTTGAGGGGGAGAGTCCTGCCTTGGAAGCCTTACCTTCCGCGATTCCTTCCGAGGCATCAAAATATGATGCTTAGACTTTACCATCGTCTTCCTTCGAATTAAGTGGATCCCCAGTCGCTCCTGGAGGAAGCTCTTCAGCAGTGGAGGGACCCCTGGTGCCATGATTGGAAAATAAGATTACTAATAGCTGACATTTATACTGGGGCTTACTATGTGCCAGACACTGTAAGAGATAGGAACTATATTATTCCCATTTGACAGGCAGGGAAAGTGATATAAAGAGAGGTTAAGCAATTTTCCCAAGGTAACAAAGATCATGTAGAACAAGGATTAGAATGTCACTGGTGTCACCCTAGGGCCTAGGACCCTACATTTCCTCTAGCTGTTGAATTCTGGACAGTATGCTCCACTGCTAACATAGCATCGCTGCATTCAGTGTGCTCCGAATGAGTGCCCTGCAGTTGGGCCTGCACTCCTCTCCAGCTGGGGAATGGGAAATGAAGTCACAACAGTCCTTTTCCACAAAGCAGAGGTCATGCAGGATCTAGGTAATTTTTTAGTATTCCATTCCCAACTCGGCCTCTTTCTTGCTGTGTGACGGACAGATTATAAACCTCCCTAAGCTTCAGTTTCCACACTGTCCATGGGACAATAATGCCTGCCTCATAGGGTAACTGTCAGGATGAGCTGGTGCAGAATAGCTGCTGAGCACTGTCTATTTCTCCTTTTCCCAGTGTACCATGAACCTTGTCCACCCTGACACAGAGTAGAGTCCGGGCCTTCCCAATGAAGAGGCAGTGAGGGTGCCCATATTGCTCCTTGGGCATTGGCTTAACAGGCGCAGCCTTGTGGGCACCATACCTCGTGTATGGGCCACCAGAGGGTTGTTATGAAAGATGAGCTCACAGAGAGATGGGAAGAGAGCTACTGGCAGGACAGCTTCCTCCTTTGCAATCTGTAACCAATGCAGAAGAGATTATCAGGTTGACACCACTCTTCACTTCTGCCTAGGTACATCCAGGCCCCATTATTGCAGGGGTATGTGCTTGTTAAGACTGGTGGGGGGAAGAGTTGCTGCTGTGGATGGGACTCACTGTTGGGAATGCCTTATCCCTGAAGTATCACCTGCTTATGCCCACAGTACCTCGCCCCTGCTGTGTGAAATTCTACCATCACTGTTTCATATTTAAGCATTAAGAATTTTTCTCCCTTCTCCACACTGGGTAGGTAGCCTATATTAAATATTGGGAATGTTGGTGGCAAAATAATAGCAAACACACAGGACACTCGTTTCACAAAGAGTCTGGAAGGATAATACAATTTGCCTGGCACTTCACCTTCCTCAATGCAAACCTCTACACTCTCCATCTGTCTGTCAATAGCACTCCTGGTGGCCTTGTTCTTTGAGGCCAGTCCTGGGCACTAACACTGGAGGGGGAGAGGAAACAAGAGGTCAGGGGGACCCATACATCTAAAGGATAAGCAGAGCCAGTGTTAAGGGGGACTTCATAGCTATCTGGGACTCCCAGGCTGGCCTGTGAAGCCAGCCCGCAAGTGGTGGCTTATTGGCCAGGTTGGCCTCTGAAAGGTAAAAAATACGTATCCCTTGTTGAGCAGAGTACCTGGAACATCTGGGTAGGGCACCTACTAGCAATGTATAAGTATCAGGGCCATCAGTATCACAGGGCCAGAAAGTAGGGCAGAACATAATGACACCCCTGGTCAGATGCAGGACCCTCTGAAGCCACTAAGGTTCAAGGGCTGGAAGAGGGAGGGCACTTCACTTTGGCTTCTTCTGGAACCTCATTGGGTAGTATGAGATTTCCACTAAGCAACTAACTTCTCATTCATTTTTATTCATTTGACCAACAAATATTTACTAAATACCTACCATGTGCCATTTGCTGGGAATGAACGAAACAGTTACTATTCCTGCCTTTGCGTATTGTCTAGTGGGAAAAGCACTGAAGAAGTAATAACACAAAAGAGGAAATTTATATCGTAAATTTGTGGTAAATGCCACAAAAGAGAGGATCAATGAATTACTAGGGTGACCTGACCTAGTCAGACAGGTAAGAGAAGGTAGCCCTGAGATCTAAAGGAGGCAAAGGAGGTTATTTAGTGGATGTAGTGGGGGGGGGGATAGAGTGCATGGCACAGACCTCTCTGTATTACAAGCCATTTTCTCTACCTCTAACACACAGCTAGATTGTCTCCTAGCCTCCCAGGCAGTTAGGTGTGACTTGGTTCTAACCAGAACAACGTGGGTGGAAGTGATAAATGCTACTTGTAGGCACAGCTCCTACAAAACCTCTTGTACCTCCTTTACTTCCCTCCCTCTACCACATTCTCCCTACTCAACCATCTGTACCCACCAGAGACATGGGGTCCAATAAAGCTGACTTATGACCCTACAAGATGACAAAGCTATAGCAAGAGGGAACTTGGGGCTCAGCCAGGAATATCCACAATGCGCTTTGTAAAATCAAGAAATAAACTTTTACCATGTTAAGTGATTGTGATGTTTAAGGTTAATTGTGGCAGCTAGTATTACTTTAATGCAGAGAATTACTCTGTGCAAAGAGAACAAGGTGTGAAAGGCCTCACAGCCTGCTGAAGAAATTTAAAGAAAGCAGGTGAGACTAAAAGCAGACAGAATGAGAGTGCTTGGTGCAAAATGAGGCTGGAGATGCAAAGTAGGATAGACCAAAGGTAGTTAAAAGATTTTGGTCCTTAGGGAATCCTTTAAATGCATTTCAGAAATACGAGCACCTAAATTTGACAAGACTTGGTGAGAGATAAGATATGGCCAGGGTGGGGGGAGGGAGGTGATGTAAAGGAGAGAGAAGTATCAAGAGTGACAACCAAGTTTGTGCTTGAGTAACTGGATGGATGATGGAGCTATTCACTAAGATAGGGAACAATGAACGGACAAAATTTGAAAACAAAAATCATTAATTCACTTTGGATAGATGCATGTTGAAGGTACCTTTCAGACCTCCAAGTAGAAATGTCAAGTAGACAGTTGGATACACTAGTCTGAAATACAGAGGAGAGTTCTCTGTTGAATTATAAAGTTTTGAGTCACAATGCATGGGCCAAAGGGTATCTGAAATCATCCCTAGGAAGAGAGGAGACAGTGAGAGAAGAAAAGGGACTAGAAGTGGGCTGGGGGTCTTGAGAGACTCTAACACTGGACCTAGATCAGAGATCATCAGCAAACCTTTTCTGTCAAGGGTAGATATTAAACATTTTAGGCTTTGCAGACCATAAGGTCCCTGCTGCAACAACTCAACTCTATTGTTATTGCACAAAAGCAGCTACAGACAATTCCTAACAAATAAGTGTTAAATGCACAACCTTAATAGCAAAATAACAGAAAAGTTACTAAATCATTGTTTTTCAGTAAGGGCTAAAATCGATCATATGAGCACACTCTCTCTGCACTCTCATACTTGCCTGCTTGCTTCACCTTACCCCCAGCTGATTAGCTGACAGGTACCCTTTGGGGTTCCATTTTCACAATATCTGAAAAGTGCCTAACAGACAGAAAGAAAATATATTCTCTTCACATTCACCAGAAATTGCCTTTGAGAATTTGCTTCTTTAACACGCTTAGGGAGTTCTTGAACCAACAGTGCTCCCTCCCCAGCTACAGGCCCCAGTTTCTACTCAAAATCAAAGCTCAATGGCAAAATCACCAACAGGATCACAATCACCTGTGATAAGCCTGTCTCTGCTGGCAAGGCAGCTGCTTATCATCCAGCTACTAAGAAGACAGGAATAGTGGATACAGCAATTTCACAGTACCTTGTTAGTTTGGTTACAGTCATAAATCTTCTTCACGTCCCTTTACAATGGCTAAATAAAAGGCCTGAATACCCGATTCTTTTTTTTTTTTTATTGAATCATATCTGTGTACAATAATTCAGTCATGGGGTACAGTGTACGGGCTTCAGATACAATCAGAGATATTTTCATCAACCTGATTGCGATAACATTCAAGAGACTTTCTCATTACTTTGT
>CAUYRH010097523.1:0-13380 GCA_963574655.1 Perodicticus potto
TATTTTACAAATCATTAAACAGTGTCACTTTTGTAATTAAATTACTGTGCTATCCTTTTTTCTTTCATATTGTTTTGTGGGTTTTTTTTTTTTTTTTTTTTTTTTTTTGCTCTTTCTAATGGCTTAACTAGTCATTAACACTTTAAACCTTATATAGCTTTTTCACAATTTAAATTCAATACAGGCCCACTCACATTTGTAAAGGAAAGTGTCAAAGTAAAATGAAACAAAGGCAGAATGCTGAGGGAAAAGGGTGGAATGTTTAGAAAACTCTCCCTCCAAAAGGTATTGGGCTTTTAACCCAGGTCATTTTAGGCCTGTTCTGCCTTGAGATAGACATGTTTGAAGTCCAAACTCCTGATTTAAAGGTGCTTTATGTCATTTGTTATATGCTCCTGTGGTAGTAAATTTTATATGTCAACTTGACTGGATCACAGGATGCTCAGCTACTGGGTTGAATTTTTTTGTCTGGGTATATCTGTGAGGGTGTTTCCAGAAGAGATCGATGTTTGAATCAGAAGACTCAGCAAAGCAGGAGGCTGTCCCAGTATGGGTGAGCATCAACCAATCCCATGAGGACCTGGACAGAACAAAAATGTGGAGGAAGGGATATTCCCTCCCTCTGCCCGATGCTTGAGCTGGGACATTGATGTTCTTCCGCCCTTGGAGCTCCTGGTTCTCAGGCTGTCAGACTCAGATTGGAATCTACACCATTGACTCTCCAGCTCTAAGGCCTTAGGCAGAAAAAAAAAAACAGCACCACCAATTTTCCTGGGTCACCAGGTTGCTCATGGAAGATCGACTTCTCAGCTCCTTAATCGTGTCGACCAATATGTAGTACCTTTTAATAAATCTCCCTCTAAATACAGATGTATGATCTACAGATACCTGTACAAGTCTCTGTCTCCTACCAGTTCAGTTTGTCTGGATAACCCTGATCAATATTATACGATTCCTGATAATCAGTATCTTGTTTTCCTTTCTCTTAAGAGATGTCTGCTTAGGTCTGAACAAGTTATTAAAAGTTAAATTACAACTATAAATTTTAATATCACCAGTTCATAGCTTCTCCATAATTATAAATTGAAGGTGTGTGCATCTCCTATAGTTTCAGAGATTAAGCCAAATTATTCATTTATTTTAAGGGAGCAAAGCAGATACATGATCATCTAACAGAACTCAAAGTTCATTACTTTGAGAAATGTCACTCCTCCTAAGCAGTGCCTCCAAATGAACATAGCATATCATATTCAATTTTGGCTAATGTGCTAACTGCCAGAGGCAATAACCCCGAACACAGATCATATAGGTCATGCATAGGTCTTATTGCATGTCATAAGATCTATGGTTCCTTAGCAATATCTACCGAACAACAAGAAAAATGTATCAACATTGAGATAAGACAATAAAAGCAATTCCCGTTTCCTGGCATCAAAATCTCTTCCCTCATGATATTGTCATTGCCACAGCCTTACTTCAGATCCCCATTGCCTGTTTCTGACCCAAATGCTTCCTACCTGCCTTACACTCAGGCTTCCTTAAACCTAGTCTTGTTCACCACCACCATTCTCAGTCCATTCTGCATACAGCCACTAAATCATTGTGGAGAACAGATTGCCTTGCTGGTCCCTACAGTGTGGGGAACTTGCAGCCTTAAGGAAACTTGTGGCCTTTTCACTGAATCGAAATTTTACAAAACAAATAATTTCATTAAAAGGGATGCAGCAGAGAAAGACAAAACTTTTCTTGCCCCCCCTTTGCTACTTCAGAAAAAACCATCTTGAAATCAGAAGGCTACAGGATCCGCCCACTGCTGTGTAGGTCTCTGTGGCATATGGTTTTTGCAAGTCTCCCTCTGACTCCACCTCAATGTTCTCACTTGACTTACCATTCACACCAATGCATCTCTTTATTGCAAAAGAAAAATGCAGGTTCCCCACCCTGTAGGGACCAGTTTGTTGCATGGTATATATTTTGCAATTTGCTCCAAATACTTTTGGAAATGTGATTGGGCGTAAATTTATTAATTAATTATTAATTCTTTTAGCTCCAGCTACAGTGCATCCTACTCTGTGAAGCTTTTCAGTTCTCCTCCAGGGTGTCATTCCCATACCTCCATGGCTGCTCTATCATTCCATACATGCCTCTATTCAAGCACTTGCCCCCCCCCATATTATTGGGATTATTGGTTGCTCTTAACTGGAACAGGAACTTGTCACAGGAACTCCTGTCTTTGCTATACATAGCTCCAGCAACTCACACAGTGATCAGTGGCCCTGCAGTGAATATTCATTGAATAAATGAGTGGTTCCTGTCCTTACATGACTAATTATCCACCTTACAGGCTCAAATGAGGAGTGAGCAAGCCAAAGGTTCAATTAGTAAAATATTTATTGAGCTTTTGCTACCTGCAGGGTGCTCTGCTTGCTGCTGAGAAGGATAAACAAGAAAGTTTGCCCCAGCCCCCCCAAGAATTTACAGGTCAGCTGAAAAGAGAGACCAAAAAAATGAATATATATACATATATACTATATTAGTAATACTTCAATTGTCATGACTAAGACAAGAACCAGGTCTAACTCTGAAGTTTACACCTTAACAATTGCATAGCAATTTTTATAAGCAAACTCAGCCACAATTTAATGGAGAAATTTCCTTAATTCTAAATGCCAAAAATAAAGATGAACTTAAAAAAACAAGTAATTAATAAATTCATGCCTAATCACATTCCCAAAAGGATTTGAAGCAAATTACAAGATGTCCTCAGTCATAAGAGAAACTGTTGTTTCAGTAACTATTCCATAATAAGAAGAAAATTATCATATAAAGTGCGTTTTTAAATTATAACATCACAAATTTGAAAGTGTTGAAAATGTCAGGGCAAAGCATGTCTTAATAGCAAAGAAATATAGAAATCACTCAAATAATTACAAGTGTTCAATTCTGCAAGAAAGAAGTACAGAGTCCTAGGGGATATAAAATAGAGGATCCCCACTTAGTTGTGTGGAAGGGTCAGAAAATTCATTCAGTGGGGGCAATATTTAGGCTGAGACCTAAGAATCTGCAAGGAAAGAGAGTATGGGTGATGTTGGCCACACAGAAAGATGGACCTTTATCGGAGTCCATGATAATCCCACAATGGGCATTAGCACCAGCAGCCGTGCCAGGGCTCTCGGCAGAGCAAACCTAAGTGGAAAACATACGCTTACTTGTATTTAAGTACATTACACCCTGAGACATCCCTTAGTGCTCAGAGAGAAGGTTTGGAGAGGTGACTGAGAGTTTTAGATATGCCAATTAGTTTGTATATTAATATGAGATCAGTTGGATTCAAAGACTGGAGAATCCAGGGACTCAGGGTTACAACGGGGTTACTTACCATCACTGTCATATTCCAGAACTTAGAGAAGGTTATTTTGTCCTGTTTGCAAAATATGCCAGTTTTTAAAATGAGATTTTGAGATTGGGAAGGAGATAGCCCAATGTCTAATGGGTGGAAATTTTTTTTTTCATTTTAAAGTCAGTTATTTTGTTGTTTTTTGTTGTTTTTTTTTTTTTATTAAATCTTAGCTGCGTACATTAGTGCAATCAAGGGGTACAATGTGCTGGTTTCATATACAATCTGAAATGTTTTCATCAAACTGTTTAACATAGCCTTCATGGCATTCTCTTTTTTTTCCCAGTGGTAAGACAGAATTTATTTACAGAAAAGAATATAGAAAACACTAAAGGTCCTGGTAGAGAGAGAGAACTCAAGTGGGGAGAGAAAAGCTCTCTCCGTTTCTCTCCCAGTCTTTTCCCATCAGAAAAATATTTTTTACCAGATATTATTAAAGTCATAAATTTGTCAGATTTCTTATAGGCTGTTTAGGCTCTTTTGTGTTAGTACTAAACAATTTTCATAAAGAGGAATTTTTATACCACTTTTTTCTTTTATTGTTGGGGATTCATTGAGGGTACAAGAAACCATGTTACACTGGTTGCATTTGTTGGGTAAAGTCCCTCTTACAATCGTGTTCTGCCCTCAAAAGGTGTGGCACACACCAAGACCCCACACCCCTCGCTCCTTCCTTCTCTCTGCTCTTCCTTTCCCCACCCCTCCCTCATTTTTTCTCTCTCTGCTCTCCCCTTCCCTCACCCCCATCGTGTCATTAATTGTTATTAATTGTCCTCATATCAAAATAGAGTACATGGGATTCATGCTTCTCCATTCTTGTGATGCTTTACTGAGAATAATGCGTTCCACTTCCATCCAGGTTAATACAAAGGCTGTAAAGTCTCCATTTTTTTTAATGGCTGAATAGTATTCCAAATAGTATAGTAGATCTATAGTAGATCTGAATAGTATTTTAAATACTTTTTTATTAACAATCTAAGGAGACATAATTCCTCAGCTATTTCATTCAAGTAACTTCAAAAAATATCCACCATGCCCACCACAAACAAACTTTGCAGATAACTTACTATGGTGATCATCTCAATCTGACTTCATGATGATTTCCTACAAAGTGCTCTTTTATTCAGGGTTTTTTGGATTATATTTAAATGAGCCCATTTGAGTAAGACGTACAGTACTAGAAGTTTGATAGTATTGTGAGATGACAATCCAACCTAAGAGGAGCAGGGCTTCAATTAAATATTCATAGGCAAAAATGCCCCAATTCAATGTGGTCACTGAATCCTTCTCTCATTGAAAAGAAATAAGAATCTTTTCCTTTCTATGTTTTCATTTCCAGTAACTTCAAGGTTTCCATTGTTTGCTATTCTGAAGACCCTAGGGAATAGAAGCAAGGCCCAGGGTAAGTGCAAATTGGTATTCCTTTTGGCTGTGAGAATAGTAAAAGTGAAATCACAACCAGGAATGACCCAGGGAAACGTGATAATGACCTGCTTCAGGTGCAGGAACCGGGTCAGTAAGGGGTATGCAACAGACATGGGAGGAATCCCTGCCCCTTCTGGGGTTTACAAATGGATGGTAAAACCCTTTTTTACTGTGTAATGCCAAAATATTTAGAAGAAAATTATCAACAATTCAAACAATACTAGAGACATTAATTGGTTCTGTGGGAAGCAAGTGTAACAACTGACTCCCCTCACCGTCCCCCACCCCCAGCCAGCTCCCACCCACCAGTCCTGCCTTCTGGAGTGTTTAGCATTTGTAGACATATGAATTGATCATTTTTATATCATTTAATAAAAAGAAACCTTGAGACTAGGTAAGCCTGGAATAACTTCAAAATAATTTTTAGAATTTTGTTTTTAATATAATGTGAATTTTGCATATTTTTACACCCTTCTTCCTCTGGGGAAAATCAATGGTATCATTTTATAAGACAGGAGTAGATTATGACGATAGATCTTCCGAATCATACCAGGAGGTTTTCTTTCCATACCCCTATGGTTTTGATTTTTAAAAAGTATTCTTCCTGGTGCTATCAGATCTTCCTCCGAGTGCTATCATAATAGCCAGTGCCATACATTTATCTATGTTCAGAAGAATCCAAATCGATTTTTCCAAGATGAAAAACAGAGAGTTTGCTTCAAACTACCACGGTGCATCTTTCAGATAGATCACTGTAAATAAGTTTATAATCACATTATATAGAACATGTCAACCTTGAGTTTTCATAAGAAAACTGTTTTTTGAAAACCTAAGTTTAAAAAGAAACCCACAGGTATTATGATCACATTCATTAGCTGAGGAAGTCACTGGCATGTATTTATTTATTTGTGGCCCAATGGAATTTTAAAAAGTGCTCTCTTGAATAAGAAATAACTCATGGACATGGAAGAACTCTTAAATGATACCATGAATTAGCAACTACTGTGAGATTAAAAATCCATTAAAATCATGCTGGGGAAAAGAAAGTAGAAAGGATCATCACCCCTTTCAATCATGAAAAATAGTGAGAGATATTGGGATTAAACAGACAACAAGCCCAGATAAGTAAAAAAGAAAACAGCACGGATAAAGAAGCTATGGAGTAGGCCGATATTCTCCTCAGATTTACACTGTTACACCCACGTGGACAAATCACTGACGAGATGATGGTTAAGAAGAAATGGATGAGCTCATGCAATCTTCAATTACCAAGAGGTGATCGAATCTACAAAGCCGACTAAGTTTGAAGACGCTTTTTATGTCACATGTAAAAAATAAGGCAGCTTTGGGGATCATATACTGTAGTCACTTTATAAAAGGAGCATCTACAACAGAATCTAATCAGAATTATAAAGTGTTCAGCCTGAAGGTTTAATTTAAACAAATAAAAAATGGTACTTGAGTCTTACAGTCACAAGTACAATCTCCCTAGATACTGGAGAGGGCAGGAAAGAAAATTCCGAACAGCAATCGTCATTCCTGATTTACAGTTCTTATGCAACACTCAGAAGAAATGGCTGTTCAGGTATGACTCCTTACTCATGCCCAAAACCTCTGTGCCTCTGCGATAAACTAACGTTTTCACAACGTTAACCCCAGGCTCTTTTCTCAGTACAACCTCTATGTCTTAAGCGTGAAAACACACAAACACACACAGGCACACGGGCACACTCCAGCTTTCTCTGAGTCTGTGTTAAAGAAGACCACGCTCCATCACTCATTTGCTTTCTGACTGCAAAATAGTTAGGATTATAATTTGCACCCAACACCTAGTTTTTTTCCAGCTAAATCAGATTGATAGCATCTATGTAAATTAGCCAAATATAAATTCAATAGGATGTTATTGCAGATAAACACCATTTTATAGAAACCATATAGTCAGAAAATTGATCTTTATGAAGCAAAAGACATCATTTATGAAAATCTGTGCTGTAATATTCATTTAAGCAGACTGTTTAGATTTAAAATATTTCTTTAACAAAAATTCCCTATTTTCTGTAAGACTAAGTAGCATGTTATTACCCACTGTTGGCCTTTGGAAATTTTGTAGTTTCAATTAGATTATAGGAACAGTATACAAGTCAAAAATGTTTTTAATTTTTAAATATTTTAAAACAGAAAAATACTGTTCATAATTCTGAGAAATCCTGTTTTAATCAAAATGTGCTATTCTGGTTCTTTTTGCCCTAAAAGAAATACGTTTCTCATGAAAATGAAGCATGATAGTAAAATCTGTTTCAGTTAATAGAGTCAAGACTACTCTTTTTTCCAGTAATGGCCTTTTTTCAGAGAGTTAAAGTTGTGGCAGATTCTGTTACGGTTTACCAGGCCTCATTATTCTTTGAGTCATGTAACTAAATGATCACATGAAATAAAAACATGGCAGTATCCATCCATCAAAAGAGTCCTGTGCTTTCAAAGATCAAAAACCAAATGCTAAGAAGGAAGGACTCATCCTCCAAAGGCCCCAACTGCTATTGGTGTCGGAGTGATTTCAATAAATAAAAAGGTGATTTACTAATGATACAATTTCTGGGACCAAGCTGGCCATTCGTTCTTAAGTTCTTTAAAATCCAAGTTTCAAAATCCTATCATCAGTCCTATGCTGTATTTCTGAGAAAAAAAAAAAAACAAAAAAACCTAGTATACAAAGTAGTCAATGACATCCAGATTAAACTATTAACAATTTACTTGTCATTTTGCCAATGGTATTGTTTTAAATGACAAAACATAATCAAAGTAATTTGTGATTGAAATCAGCCACAGGACCAGGGGTCAGAGACACTTTTCAAACGTGTACTACACACATCGCTTAAAGAAGCACCGGACCTTCCATTGTTGACTTCTGAATTCAGCTCCGTTTGTTATAGAGTCATTATCCTCACTCAGGAAGAAGGAGACCAAAAAAATTAAAAACTTTTGCCTTCAAACTATTGCAGCTGCTTCTACTAAGAAACAAAAGTTGTTAGGGAAATCATATATACACATACATGTAAAATTAGGGAAACAAGCAGCTTTATTGCCCTGATTTAAAATAAGCTCAATCAGTAAAAAAGAAAAATGCTATAATATTCAGCTTGATGAGCAGCTGAAGGCAAAAATATACTCAGACACAGTTTTAGAATTCAGGATATATCCTACTCAGTGATGTTTGAATGAAATGAAGGACATTTCTCTTCTTGATTTTTTTAAACTACTAAATAAACAAGTGGGATTTATGCAGAAAATTTGACCCAAAATAGACAGACATGTAAAAAAATTCTTAAATATGGTCTGAGATTATAAAGGCATAAAAAGAACAAGGTTTTTCCTGGTTAATTCTAATTTATAAAATTATATCATTTTTAAAATCCTCATGAGAATTCTTAATGAAAAGAGTAATTTTCAGAAGTCAACCATAAAATATAAGTTATATAGAATTGATTATTAACAATCATCTGTTAGTAGAAAAACAAATACATCAACTACACTGCAAAGCAAAAAATAAAATACGAATTCATAAAATTACAAAGATCCACTGTATAGACATTTTAATCAACTTTTCAAAGGCATAGGGAAAAAATACATTGAAAGTACTTGAAAAATATGAAAACAGTCTTACTCTTGACGGTCGCTGTCCGGGTACAGTTGTAAAGAATAGCCAACTCTCCAAACACTTTTCCTGGGCCCATGGTGCACAACTTAACACCTTCTTTAGTAACTTCAACCTTCCCATCTAAAAAGAAGGAGAGAAAACATGTCACCTCAATTCTATGTCATGCTTCCATTCTTTTGTTATATTTTCAAGATGAGATGAGGAGTGCTAGGCTCATTTATAGAAATGCTAAGCACGTAAACAAAGCTGTCTTTTGTTTATTTATTTTGTTTTTCTTTTACTTATTTCAAAGTATTAGGAGGGTACAAATATTTCTGGTTACATGGATTGCTTTTATAACGCTTGAGTCATGATTTTAAGTGTTCCTGTCTTCCTAATAGTGTTCATTGTAACCTTCAGGCTGTCTCCAAGATGAAATGCAAGAAATGAAATAAGACATATGTTAAGAAAACCTCATCTTTTCTTAAATTCATCACTGATAAGATTTGAGATGAGACTCAAAGAAACAGCAAAGAAAAGAGAGAGGCGAAATATGACATTATTCCAAATGTGATATTAGTCAACTTGGTAATTCTAATTTAAACATCATTTTGAATCTGAAAGAAAACTTGAGTAAGTGGGTACTTTTTCTCAAGAATACTTCACAGTTAAAAATTCTCATTTAAGTAAGGAAGCTATTATAAAGAGAGAAATTACTTTAACCCATAGGCCTCATTTCATTGTAATTCATGGTATCTTTTTATTTTTCAACATCTTATCTGACTTGCACAAGACAGTTTTACCTGCTTCTCAGATCTGCACTGTTGACTATAAGAAAAAACAAACGACAAAGGATGAGGGAAAAGAGAGAGGTGTTAGGACTTCTACAGTCTACAAAGGAGTTGATAAATGAAATGCTAAAGAAGGAAAAAAAATCTAAGGAAACACCATACACTGGATGTGCATTGTCCCCTGCAAGTAAGCAAAATGCTATTCAAATGAAAAAAATATTTTAAAAACTCATAACTATGTAGAGTAAAAATTTTATCACCCAACACAGCCAAGGAAGAACTAAAAAGGCAACACAATCCAGCCTTGACCTACCCACTTCCTTCTATTTTTCTCCAAGTTACTTATGCACAGTCTACAGAAGAACAGCCTAAGAATTAACTTGAGATTAAAAGTTACTTTTCAGGCTACACACTATTTTCCAAACTCCAAACCTTCATGCCTTGACTTCAAAATTGTTCCTTTATCTGTGTGCATCCCGTGATATTTAACATTTTACAGGGTTAACATGAAATTCACTCCCTTTTTAAAGCAACTTAGTTTTAGCTAAGCAATGATATTTGTAAAATCTTAGGTTTGATGTGTTAATTTTTCAAAGGCTTATTGAAATAAAACATTAAACAAGTGTAAAGTTTAATCTACCTTCTAGTGATGCAAGATCCGTCCTTCTAAGACATTCTTCTATCCTGAAAACATTAATGACTAAGAGAGAATTATGTAGTAATTCAAACAGAAGTCCACAGAAAATTTACTCACTACTTTAGAAATGTGTATGTATATCCCCTCTGTATGTAAAGAAGCTATTCCTGAATGAGCAAAGTCAGTAATTCAAAGGGGGTGGAAATACTTGCTCACGTACATGTGGCCACTCAAATATTCCTGCCTTCGTAAGCTTTATTTCTTGGCTGTAAGAAAGAAAATTCCTCCCGTTGATAGGTACATCAAAACTGTTCCAGTAAGTTCATTTTTTCATAAACATCAGATGCTTCCAGTGTAATTTTCTACGCTTCCTTTCAGTGGCAAGTCTATTCCTTTAGAAATTTCACCTGCCACCTATGCATGAGAAATAGAGCAGAAGATAAAATTATCTAGCATTAGACCAGAGGTTGAGTTCTAGTTCTCTAATATTTGTTTCTTATCAGCCATATGACCTTGGGCAAATTACTTACCTTCTCTAGGCCTCAGTTTCTCCTTAGTAAAATGGATATAGTAGACGCACCTATCTCATTGGCTGGTTAAAATTAAATGAGGTAATGCATGAGTATATACCACACCCACCTGAGGGAAGGGTTCTTTTACTACTGGAACTTTACTTTGAAAGTGAGACCTATGTAATCTAAAAATGTATTCCTTCATATTAATTTAAAATAAAAAAAATAAAATTAAGTTAGGTAAAATGCTTACCACACTGTTCAGCACTGTGATTAGCAAATACTTAATCAGTGTTTGATTCTATTACTAGTATTTATTTTTATCATATTCCTTTTCCATCATTCATATAGAGGTATGACTTACTAGATTACATTGAAACACAATATTCCGTCATCTACTACAGAAATTAACAAAGGTTCTCATTTTTTTAATGGAGAATTTGTTTTCGTACTCTTTCTCTATGGAGCCATAAGGAGATGACTTATTATATCAAGGCACTATCACACCCAAAGAAAAAAATAGATGGCCAAGAAATCTCATCAATCTACATAGAAGGATGCAATGTCTCTGTACTCTTCCCTATCTGCCTGTATCTGTCCATCGTAGGCAAATCTGATGTAATGTTTCATCACCCATTACTTGCAGTCTAGTGGTAGGGACTCCCAAGAATAACAGAATAACAGCTTTCCAATATATTATAAAACCATCTTGATCTAAGGCTCTAGTGTCAATTATGTTAATAGAAGTAAAAGCAAGTGAACAACACTGAAAGAACATTCACAAATACATGATTTTGTGTAAATCCACTGTCTCTTTGACTTTGATAGTTAAAAAAGTTTTTGGTGGAAAGAGACCCATGCAAGTAAGAACCTAATAAGAATTCTGCTGGGGCTGGGTGCAATGGCTCATGCCTGTAATGCTAGCATTTTGGGAGGCCAAGGCAGAAGGACTGCTTAAAGTCAGGAGTTCAAGACCAATGTGTGCAACATAAGGAGACTCTACCCTGTCTCTACAAAAAGTTTTTTAAAAAGTAGCCAGACCCGGTGATACATTCCTATGATCCCAGCTATTTGGGAGGCTGAGCCAGGAGGATTGTTTAAGCCCAGGAGTATAAAGCCGCAGTTAGCTATGATTGCATCACTGCACTCTAGCCCAGGTGACAGGGGAAACCTTGTCTCAAAGAAAAAAAAAAAGTATCTTGCTGGGCTGCTAGACTGTTTGGGAGTTGCTGTTTCTTGAACAAAGACTAGCCAAAATAACAGACAAGCAGGAACATCAGGAACGTTGTTTTAGTTCAGTGGTTCCTTAAAGGAAATCTGTGGACCTATCATATCAGAATTAGTTATAAAATTCAGATATCCTCCTATAGAAAACTGTAAATGTCCCTCTATTACCATGACCACCATGCTCAGTCCTGCTGCCACTTCCTTCCCTGAAAACCATGCTCACAAACACTGGCCTTTATAAAGTTATAGACAATTAATCTTGTAGCTGGTTATGTTTCCTATTCTCATATGACCTCTGGAAGGCTCCCAGACTGTGTAAGATTCTGAAGTCTAAAACGTGTATGCAAACTCACTTCTACTTCCAACTTATCTTCTTGATCTTATTTTGTATTTGCCTATGTTTAACTTATTTTTTATAAGGTGGGTATAAATTATTCATATATATGTGTGTATGTGTGTGTGTGTGTATGAATATTCAGTGCTGGTAACAGAAAGTTATATTACATATTAATTAGAATAACTAAAAATTTTTCAAAACAATTAAACAGATGGTATTTGAGAAATAGCAATTTTGATATAAAACATCTTTTCCAGGCTAAGTTAAACACTGGAGATTCAACATATTCACAACATTCAAGGAAGTAAGGGATCTGATATCGTATGATAGATGAGAATGTTCGAAAAGTACCACATGTTTTTGTGTAAGACATTTATAATTTATTCTTAGTTACTTTAAGTGTACCTTTGCTTTGTACACATTAGTCGAGATCCCACCAAATGCCCTCCCTCCTCCCACCAACCACCTCCCCTTTCTCCTCCCCTCCCTCTTGCTAGACTATATTTTTGTTTTATCATTCATACAAAAGTGTATTTATATATTGGTTTAATAATAGTATTGAGTACATTGGATTTTTTTTTCCCATTCTTGAGATACTTTACTAAGTGGGTATGTCCTAACTCCATCCATGTAAACATAAAAGATGTAAAGTCTCCATCTTTTTTAATGACTGAATCGTATTCCATGGTATACAAATACCACAATTTGTTAATCCATTCCTGGGTTGGTGGACATTTGTGCTGCTTCCATGACTTGGCAATTATGAATTAGGCTACAGTAAACATTCTGGAGCAAATGTCTTTGTGGTAAAATGATTTTTGTTCTTCTGGATAAATACCCAGTAATGGGATTGTAGGATCACACCTCTTGCCACTAACAAAAATTGATTCTCACCGGATAAAAGATTTAAATTTAAGACACGAAACCACTAGAAGAGAATGTGGGGAAAATGCTTGAAAATATTGGACTGGGTAAATATTTTATGAGGAGGACTCCCCTGGCAATTGAAGCAACACCAAAAATAAATTACTGGGATTTGATCAAGCTAAAAAGCTTCTGCACAGCTAAGGGTACTACAACTAAAGCATACAGACGGCCTTTGGAATGGGAGAAAATTTTTGCATTTTATGACTCCAACAAAGGTTTCATAACTAGAATGTACAGAGAACTCAAACCAATAAGAAAAGAACAAACAACCCCATTTCTTTGTGGGCCAGAGACTTGAAGAGAAATTTCTCTGAAGATGATAGACAAAAGGCGACAAACACATGAAAAAATACTCCTTGTCTTTAATCATCAGAGAAACGCAAATCAAAACCACTTGCTGATGTCCCCTAACCCCAGTAAGAATAGCCCACATCACAAAATCCCCCAACTGCAGATGCTGGCATGGATGTGGCGAGAAGGGAACACTTCTAAA